>JAAAKE020001122.1:0-29398 GCA_010014785.2 Anisolabis maritima
TAGGAAATAAAGTAACTTCACGGGGTGCCGATAGATGGCTACGGCCAGAGGTCGGCTAGGTTTGAGGTGTGTGTCTCCGTACAGGAAAAGCACCTCGGGTAAATAAACGGGGACCTCGGTGGGCCTATTAATCTGTCCAAATTAAATTAAATGAATCAGTTATCTAGGGACCCCGACGCAAGAAATCTGATGCGACAGATAATCAGACAATTTTCCTTGCCTTAGTTAGTGCCTTAGAAAGTTGTATGATGTTCGGCCGTCACTTCAGATCATTTTCATCTTTTGGCACCCCTGGCTTATTGCAGCAGCAACAACAGAATATTTCAATAAAGACATTAAAAAATTACAAAAATAATAAGTTTATGTGGAATTTCTAAAAATGAATAAAGAAAAAAAAATGACCCCTTTATATACAATATATATAAACAAAGGTAATATTTTAAGTAGACTCTCCCCTTAAGGGCTTATACTGAGACCCCCTGGGGTGGCGTGTTTCATTTTTTTATCAAAATAAACCAAGAAAAATAATTAAATTTTATAATTAATTTTATCTATAATTAATTTAGAAATCTTATTCAAATTTTTAACGTCCTTATTCACTGAAACGCCGTAAAAAATTTAGAAATCCTGTTACGCATATGATAATCATTATTATCCACCCAAAATTAATTGATAATTATTTTGAATAATTGTGCGTTTAGAATAAGTCTAACAAAAATAAGCTAGAAACATTTTGTCGTATTAATTAAAAACAAATATTTTTGTGTTATTAAAATGTATTAGATTATGGCAACATATATATGATTAAGTCACGCGATGGTCACAACATTTTGAATTAATTTAGCACAAGAGGTCGCAACCAAAGACCACCAAAGTACCAAATAATTTCATCCAATATGTCTGAAAAAATTTTCTTTTTACTTTCTCTTATCTCTATATGTTCTATATAATATAGGGAAAGTAGTGCGATTGAAAAAATATTCGATGTTAGGAGATAAATACACGTTTTGATGTCCTCTGAGTCTAAAAAATAAGTCTCTCGCTCTTTTTCTCTGTGGTGTGTCTGTCTATCTGTGAACAAAATATCTCCAAAAAAATTTTATATTTAAGATAGGTACTCTCGCCGCATGCAATACAAACGTAAGAAAAAACTGTATCATCTGCTAGTCACCTCAGATTTTTAATATCCACTCCATTCTTAATTTTCAAAATTTAAATTCTAATTTTTCTTAAATAAGGCCAAGAGGAGATGTTTCAAGGGATTCCACTCATCAATTAGTATAATCCACAAATGTTTCCAGTTGACTTATAATTCGAGTATATACAATAGAACTTAAAAAAAGTAAAACAATTTATCGAAAACTTTAATTGTAAATAAGTAATTAACCCCCCCCCCTCCTCGTAGCTGAAAGGTTAAAGATACTGACATTGTCAATATTGATAACCTTAAAGGTGTGAGGGTTCGGATCCCAGGCAGTCCGATAAAAATTTATTTATATCAATTGGATACCATTTGATATAAAAAAATATGCCTGGATTACATGTATCGTAAATAATATATATTGTATATCGTTCAAAGTCTATATGGCCTTAGATGCCGAAAATACTAAATAAAAAAAAAAAAATACTAAAAAGTATTAAATAAGTTATAAATTTCCTAAGCGATGAAATTTATTTATATCACATTGACTACCAATTATAGTTTCGTAAATCTTATATATACAATTTATCGTACATATCTAATAGCCTCAGATGCCGAAAAAGTAAAAAAAAAAGATAAATTATCCATAAAAGAATTCATTAATATAAATTATTCAAAAAGAAAGAAGATATTTTTACATATTTTATAGCAACGTGGTTGTCCCATATCATTTCTTGTTCCAGAAAAAATTTACTATGTTTATTTCTCATTTAACCTCTTGACCAAGTGGTTATTATTTTTCACGGTGGGAAAAGGGACAAAAATCATTTATATCTTGTTTATTCAAATTGTTTAAAATCAATTAACCGTTTCTTACATTTAATATTCTCTTTATAGGTGCAAATGAATTGAATGAATAATTTTCAAATCATTTAAATATTTATGCCCTTGTCCCAGGATCTTATTTTATGGATTAGTGAGTTTTAATGATTATATTGAGTACCAATTAATTGAAATAAATATGAACAGGCTCACAATAGCCTCAAAAATACTTGTATAAAGAACAAGTAAATAGGCCTATTTTGAAATAAATTTTATTTTATTAGCCCTGATTTAATTAATTATTTCGAAAAGGCGCGCTGACATTTATTAAAACTGCTATATCGCTCTCCTCTAATGCCGCAAGGAATGTTAAAATTTTAATAATTTGATTAGGCTGGATTTTTTTTTTTTGCAAGGATTTGATAGAAAAATTGCGCAGCCTTTTTATTAAAATATTTTATTTACGCTTTAATGACTCAACAAGCAATGCATTCAGAGTTTTTTGTCAGCAAGATTTTAAAGTGATTCTATACCCGAAAAAGACCTGATGAAAGTCATCAACAAAACGTAAATACAAATATTTTAATAAAAAGGCTGCTCATTTTTTTTCTATCAAATCCTTATAAAAATTTTATTTTGACATAATCTTGGTTATGTTTTAATAGATAAAAGCAATCTTAATGCTTAGAGCATTATTTAGACACAAATAGATACATCGGCGCCAGTAAAATGAGAAACGGATTTTTCATTTGAATTAGTACCTTTTCTACTGGTGCCAGCGTATTTATTTACATATAAACTAGGGTTTAAGCATTACGCATTGTGCCTATCCATTAATGACCACTGAATGATTATTATGGTAATCTATATTTTAATATGATTTTCCATTCCTGTTTACTTCTTTCTTTCTCTCTGCATGTCTAAATTGGGACTGTCCGTCCTTGATCCATTTTTTTAATTAGTCAAAAATTAAATTATAATTATTATATAGACGGAATTGTCTTGATAAAGTGGCACTTATCATATTAGTAGTGTATTATTTATTTTACAATAAATAATCTAAAGTATATTATTTCCTGAAAATATTACCATACTACTACAATAGTAAAAATAAACATTTAATGTTAAAAAATTAAAAGATTGTGTCTATCGTCATTCGAAAAATTTTATTTGTTTAAAATAAAATTGTACAATGAATAAGCGACATGATGATATCATTAATAAAAAATTTTATAATCGAATAGATCTCTATGAATAGGATATTAAAAATAGACAATTTTTTTTCAAAACAATTTAAATTATATATTATATAAAATTTAATTTAGATTAATTTCGAATTTTTTCCATTTTAATTTTTACTATTTGAAAAGGAACCAAGCTGACGCCCTCTGAAGTGAGTTTTGTCCTTCGAGGACATATATACATTATTTATATTATAATAGAATGAGAAAAATTTCAAGCATTCATATTTATTCATAACCCAATTAAATATACAGTTTGTGTGGTAACCGAATCTCTAGTCTTTTTTTTTCATTGATAAAAGAATCTAGTACTATTTCATAATGGAGAGCCAAAGCTTATAGTAGAAATGAAATATATTTTACTTTCCCGCACAAATATATATAATAGTAAGGAAAAGTATGTTTATTAAGACAAATTTAACCCCCTAATTTTTTTTATATTCTTCAAGACAAAATGGAAAAAAAAATTTGTGTATATGTGTAGCTTTTTTAGGAGCTTATATCTCTGCAATCACATATCATAAAGGGATAAAAATTTATAGCCAAGGAGATATTAAAATTTGGAGAAAATCGGTCCACAGAAGGCGGTAAAAAAGATTTCTCAATATTTATTAAGAACCACGATTATTTTTTTAGCAACCCCTAAACTAAATCTTTCGGAATGGTGATAATTTATCTCCAACCCAAATTTCATAACATAACATAATTTCCGTTGAATGGGAGTGGATTTATTCCTAAAAGACGGAAAAAATGGATAAAATATGATAAACCTGAAATTTTAAATAATCATTTTTTTCAAATATAATTAATATGTGGATTATATACTAATAATAATAATAATAATAATTATATATATATATATATATATATATATATAAAATAGCAATAATAATAAATAAACGTCTTGTATACTCTTTAAGGAAAATGAGGTCCTTTCTGTAGCATATATTCTTAGCGTATCATATTGTTAGCACTGTAAGAAAAGCAGAAATATTTTGCAACTTCGTTTATTATTATTTTCAGTCAACAGTGAACTCTAAATTTTTAGGCCTATAACAACCTGTCATCAGAATAGAAAAACAATAATTTCCTTCGCTAACGAAGGCCCATTCCGTGCTCAGGTGGGATTCGAACCCATTCGAGTTGTCCATAAAAGTCCAAGGCGAGACAAATATTTAATCTAGAATAAACATCAAGGGAACGTTAAGGAGTTTGCTCATATTTTTCAAATTATGATATCATAAATACGTCACTGCTTCTTCCTCCTCTTTCTTGGTTACGAAATACCTGTATCTTGTTCCAAAAAAAGGAGATAATTTAAAGATGATTTTAAATTATATTATTAAGGAGATAAATTATTGCGTTTTAATTGAAAATTTGAAATTCTCTTTTTTTCTTTTAAAAAATTAATTATTTTTTACTTTCTCTTACCTACCTATATAATATATAATATAGGGAGTATTGCGAACACAAAAAAATCGCTGTTGAGATTTCAACGGAAATACACGTTTTGGAGTCCCCTGATTCTAAAAAAATGGGTCTTGCAAAATGATCTGTCTGTCTGTGTGCGAACAAGATTCCTCAATAACAAAAAAACGTTCGAAGCCCTAACTTATAAATATTTTTAATTCCTCTGTTTCATAATATTAATTAAACGAAATTCTGTCTAAAATTGAAATGAAAAAAATTGGTGGTTCCACTGTTTGCCTTTTCGGCGCTGATAAACTAATATATAAATTATTAGAGAAAAAATGTATCGTCAGGAAAAACTTGGTGGGACATACCAGATTTTTTAAATTCTTCTCTTTAATTAAACATACCGAGTTTTTCAAAAGTTGTTAGGAAAATATTTTTTTATTATTTTATAATCTTCAGTTCCTCAAATATTATATTTTTGCTTTCAATTAAATTTTAAAATTAATTTTATTATAAACCGTGGGACCAGTCAGCAGAGCTGAAGGGACAGATTAGCAATTACGCTTGACACTTGACAAGAGTTTCGTTTGAAATATCAAGCCGTTTAAAAAAAATTATTTAATTGTAGGTCAGGTGAAGATTTGGTGAGTGTGGTGACGATTTGAGAGGAAGAAATCAGCGTTTTTTTTAACTTCTGACTACACAGCGCTTTCTATAATATTTTTCTTAAGAAAAATGCTTAAACGCGGATAAGGAAACTTTTTATAACGGCATTAACTCTAGGCCTATTCTGGGTATAATTTACTTTGCATATCAAAAATTATTAAACAAACTGTATCCTTGATTTCGTCTTAATTAACAATTAGAAGAGCTACATAAAATTCAAAATTAGTAAATTTCTTAGTATGTGAAATTTGATTTGCATATACATCTAATTTTTTTAAAGTCTCTTCGGCATCTGAAACCTTAAACAATTACAAATTTATTTTAATAACGATACGTATTATCCAGACATATTTATTTACATTAATTGGTATCCAATTGATTTAAATAAATTTCAGACTTGATTTAAATAAATTTCGGACTGCCTGGGATCCGAACCCACACCCCTTGACTTTTAAAGTAATCAATACTGGCAATGTTAATATCTTTATCATCTAATTATTTATTATGACGAAATAACGAGTAGAGTTTTTTTATTTATTATTTATTTATAATATATATGGGATGTCTATTAAGAATTGATCCTACCAAATGTTAAAATCTTTTTCGATTTTTAACACTCAGGGCCGGGGCGTATCCAGTCTTAAATCAGTATATAGTATGTATATATGTAGTATTGTTGATATACAAATACTTTCAGGAGTTCTTTATTAATGCCAATATGAATCTTGTGGTCACAATATAATTGTATATTTTATAATCTAAACGGCCTTAGCAGTCGAAAAATAGATTTAAAATAGAAAAAAAAATAACGGGGAAAATTACCTCCTTGACCCCCCCCCCCTTTTTTTTTTGTATACACTTCTGCTTCAGGGCCTTCAAGCGACTAGAATGAGCCATTTCCCTTTTCGAAATTTGATCTCGCCCTTTTTTCTAGAGTAGGCTAGTTTGCTCGACTAAATTTATTAGCGTGTCACTAAAAGCTTTTTGCGTTCCATTCATGGCACGTGTGCTACTTACTTACCATCCCTGTATGCCTAATACTTAGGCAACTTGAACTCTGGGATACTGCTCTCAAATCGGCAAGTCCCGGTATGAATAGTACAACCTGAAACCACTCAGGTAATTATTAAATCAAAATTAAATAATATTAAAATAAAATTGTTTTTTTTTCTCACATCATAAAGCATGAGTTTTATTTCTGTTCTAAAGGACAGAGGCAATAAAATTGTTATTTTTAATTACCTTGTGAATAATAATAACAAATTTGGCGTTCACTTTGCCTGGTGCCTGAGATACTCGTCTGCAATCGCGCGCTCTTCTTTTGTATCGCTATAGTCTTCGATTTTCTTTTTATATTTAAATCCTGATCTTTAACTTTAGAATTGTATCAATTTCTTTACTACTTTCAAAAATTGAGCGATGAAAAAGATTTTAAAGTTTATATGTTAACAGATGATATCATTGTCAGTAACATTTTCCCAGGGAAATAATAAGACTTCATTATTTTATTCAAAGAATTCCCTTATATAATAAGTAAAATAATACATAGAGAAAATACATCATCATTAAAAAAATTATGTGATTCATTAAAATAATAGACTCAAAATTATCCAAATTACCTTTTATATTGATCAAATATAAAATTTTATTTTGGATTTATTTTATTATGATCGTCATTATTTTTAAAGGAGTCAGAGGAAATCCGACACCTTCAGAACCCTTGAGGTAAGCATCTAATTTGCTCTTGACGTATCCAAAGCCCTTCAAACTTGAACATTTAGAACGTCTTTGAACTTTATAATACAGTTAATATAATATGTATTTATTACTAAAATAATTTAACCATGTAATTTGATTTGCGTTTCTCTCGAATATTCTATTTAGTTTGAAATAAATTTCGGAATAAATAATTATTATTTAACCTTCATGGTTTCTGATTTTTTCCAAGCTTCCTTTCATTATTCGCTATAAAATGCCAATTATTTATATAAAAATATTTTTTTTTTTTTGCAATGAAAATATATTAACCTTTTGAAAATAAATAAATAAATAAGTAAAGCAGAAATCAAATAATTTATCGATAAAAAAATTATATAAATATGATATTAATGTAGGAGTTTTGATTATTGTTCACTTAATATTCTGAATTATGTTGCGTGGTAACTTTTTTTCTCCATTAAGACGATAATTTATATATATTAATTTAACGATAACCTTTATCAATCCATATTTATATAAATTAATTGGGGGACAATTATTTTAAATAATTTTTGTCGCTCAGGACGATAAGCTTGCCCTTGAATTATAAAACGAGCCTTCTTTAACTCTACTCCAAGGAACAAGGGCGTAAAAAACTATTAGTATTTGCGATTCATACGAATTCGTATTAAATTTTTATTTATTCAGGAAGCTAACTTACTCTAATTTCGATTAATGTAGACTATACAAAGGAAGCCAGCCATATACAGTATGTATTATATGAATATGCATAAGAATCATTTTAAGATTTAACAGGAACCTACTGTGAATAATGTTTGCTTGTTATACTACATTTCATTTGAATTCAGGTCCTCATCCACTCTGGTTACTCCCATCCTGATAGCCTTTCTCAGAACATATAGCTTAGTCTTTTTACTAACGTCAATTCATTCTCACTATTAGGCTTCCTTTAAATTTGATATTTAATGAACTTGAAAAGTTTCTCAATGTCTGTCCACAATTCCTTTTCTAATATCAAAATTTTATCTTCAAATCAGATAAGGCTTTAAAGGAGTAAAAATATGCCAAAATTTTAAAAATCGTTCCATGAAAACATGGTCAAAATGGCTGCTGCAATTTTATCAAATATCCCAATTTTTTTAGATTCAGATACCAAAATCTATAAATTGATACTATTCCGGGCGAATAACCGTTGCATTCAGATGGAATTACTCACTTCGCACGCAATTCCACAGCCCTTGTGCAGATTCAAGTTTGTTGCGACAATGCACCTTTGCGCATCCTCAAATGTTTTTTATTTATAACAGCATATACCACATATATTTATATAATTATTAATTTCTAACTTTACGAATCTTATTAAGAAGACAAGTAAATTCCGAAACTTTCATTGCTTTAAAAAGATTTGATTGATTATAGGTATCTTAAAAATTTTAATCCCACTCCAAAAGATAAGATTTCAGACCAATTACAAGCGCCTTTTATTACCCTCCCCGTTTTTGTCTGTAGGAGGGAGAGAGGGCCACGAACAACTTTATCTCTGCCCCTCTTTACCACTTTTGCATTCTTTTATGTAGATTGTTGGTATGAGAAGTATAAATTTTTTTTGAAATTTTTCTTTATTCTAGTATTTTAAAAGTGGCCGTACATCTCATTAAGATTGTTTTATATTTTCTTTCAGCAAATAGGATAGAACGGATGCGTTCTAAAAAATGCATTGGGAAAGGATATATATATATATAATTTGATTATTATTACGGCCATTATTTACAGAGATCGGATGCGTTCCAGAACTGTATAAAAGCCCTTCCATGTTTTTTACTTTCAAATTTTACAAATTCCTAAGCTAATATAATTATAATATAATTGCGAGATATGATTCTAGGGTTTTAATAAAAAAAAAGATTTGTTAGGTCTTTTTAAATTTTAGAATTCGAAGTAAAACTTATGAAAATAAATATGTAATTTTGCTTAAAAAAAAAAATTTAATGATTGAATATTTCTCGTTAAAGGTTTAATTGATTCCTTTTAACCATTAACCATTAATCGATTATAACACGCAACACAATGAATAAACGATAATTAATTATTTTTCCATTCTTCTATTTTAATTATAATTGAATCATTTTTTAGTTATTGTTTTCTAGACCTTCACCTTATGCAAATTTCTCCTGCAAGGTTGGCAACACTTTATCAAACTGATTGTCTTTTCTCTCGTTTTAGTAACAAAATGAATTAATTCCAATGTTTGTTTGTTTGTTTCGTTGCTAATATTTCAAATAGGCATCCATGGGGATTTCATTATCTAATGATTAATAATCCCCTCTCCCAGCTGAAACATTCCATATCGACCTGTCCCATTCGGGCTCTTAAATTTCTCGCTCTCCATTCATTTGTTGTTGTTATTATTATTATTAATAATTTTTTTTTCACCAAATGGCGAGATGGAATTACTTTGTTATTCATGGGTTATATTTCGGTCGTTGAACTCTCCTTGTCATTTACATTTTTTTTTTTTTTTATTTTTTTAATGTAAATGTCCAGAAATAAAAATTCCGAAAATTAGATTATTATCTTAATGGTGGATTCTTATTGAGGGAGGCTGTATCCCATTCTTAGACTATCATTTTGCATTTTAATTCTATAATTAAATTTGATATATTATCTCTTCAATTAGGAAATTTCCTTCTTCCAACTTTAATCACTAAGAATCTTCTTTTCAAAAGAAATTATCAAACTCCTTGTAAAAGAATAAATGTCATTTTCTTGGAATAAAAATTTCACATCTAGTAGGTACGTGGATGGCTACCACGAATTAGCCGAGACTAGAACTTCTTTTCTTGCTTCTCTGTCAGCCTTTGTCAGTCTTATTATCGGCGGCTTTTATAGACACATCATTTTAATATCTTGTGTCATTTACGCAGTTGGTCTTACAAACAGTACGGGGCTGGGTCATAAATATAGTTGTTGAAATTAGAAAATTAGGGAACAGAGCCAGCACATTTCATGTTAGATTACAGTATCTTCCATTAACTAAGGAATATTTATTTATCTTCTCATATTTTATGCTCTCTTGTTCCCTATTAAGAGCCACATTTATAAAATTTGTTCCATTATTTATGAAGTTTATTTTATTTGAAATCTAATTATTTTGTGAAAAAAGAAAGCGATTATGTTTTTTTTTTTTTTAAATAAATACATTTATATGTATTTGTACATTTATGTACTATAAATTATAAAGAAGATGCTCTAAGGCCTATGATTTGAGGTTTATAAATAAATAAATTAAATGTCATTATTTAAGATAAATGAGTGCAAGATGATTGTTTTGATTGAGCATGTTTGGCAACTGGGGGGTTCTAATCGGGCTTACTAAATGGCGATGCAAAGCTAAGACTTCTCCTTACTAGATAAATTATATTTCTCTCTTACATACCGCGAGACGATGTTTTGACTGGGCTGGGTGCTTTGGTATAACGACAGCATATCCGCCTCGAAAGTGGATTGGACTCTGGTTCAAACCCGGGAGGCACCAAACATGCCCAGCCAATATTGGCCTATAGTTTTGGGACGTTGTTTCCAAAACAAACCCCTATTATTCGGTAAAAAAAACATTATGTTTATTAACATACAACAAAATATTTTCTCTTTATTAATTTATCAAAATACACTTCAGAGTCAAAAGAGCGAAAAATTATCTTTTTCAAAAGCATACCTACTATGATTTGAAAATATAGTAAAGAATTGGAATAATGGGTGATAAGAAAGGGCTCTGTGGAGAGGTCGATCGGTGTTCCTGGGCATGGTCGGAAGTTTTTATTAAATAAAAATATTTGTAAACAAATCCTCAGTAGTTAACTAAATAGAAATGAACTTAGGAGTTAGAGATATGAAATTTAGTAACTTCACGGGGTGCCGATAGATGGATACGGTCAGAGTCGAGTGGGTTTGAAGTATGTCTACACGAAATGCCTTGCCTAAAATAAACGAGGAGTAGGTGTAGGCGTATAGGCTCCTATACAGTCCGCAGCGCGGGACTAAGATTAGAATAATAATAATTTCCATTTAAATAAAGAAATTTTCTATTTTTCTCGAATTTTTATATTTTATTTTTTTAAAACTATTTTGTATTTTATAAATTTAAAGACCAAATGTGACTATTAAAATAAAACAGAGGAAATAATTCTAATTTATATACTTATGTATTATTGCAGAATTTTTTAATTTCTGTAAATTATCTTATGGGTTCAAAGACGTATAATATGACTTTTTTACTACTTGTATTGTTTAAAACCGGTATTCATTTTTTTCATCAGAAAGTCTGATTTCATCTAGGAGGAGAATATTTGGATGAACCGCTAGTTTTAAAGCCGCTCTTGCCCTTTGCCATTTGGATTTAGTAAATCCATTCTCCTTCTTTCGCATCTCAATTTTGTTCTTCTTAATACTTCAGTTATATAGATTAATCCTTTTCAAAAGCGAAATAGTAATCTAAAACAAATTATTATCATTAATATTAGGGAACTAGAGAGAGTTAATGCTAATAAAAAAGCTGTGATGACTAATGATTTATTGTGATTCATTGCATTAAAAATCCCGTATCTGCCTGTTAATATCCGAATATTTTCGACAAGTTATACATTTATTTTAATTTAATAGATGATATGCACAATTATAAGAGCCTATTATCATATATCTAAAATTCTAATATTTCATATTATGGTTTGTTATACAGGTCGCCTAAGAAGTAAAAACAGGGCCGTCTGAGAATGAGAGATATAGAGTAAAGACGACAAAGTAAGTACAAATTTAAAAAAAATATAAATATATTTATAAGAGTGACTCGAATTCCGTAATTCTTTTTCCCTAAATTAATTAAAGGTCAAATCCTCCCAACAAAGCCCATCATGTTAATCATATAGTAACTTCCCCAGCTTCTTTGTATCTAAATGAGAGAGAAAGTTACGCCCATCCGTCTTTGATTTCATCTGTTTGGAATTCCGAGAGTGGACGCTCTATAATTAAATAATAGATATGAGATATTTCTTTTAAGATATGAAATACAAATAATTAAAAGAGGAAATAAAACAATCTGGGATGTCTTTTTGGCTGGATATATGATGTAGTCAATAAAAAACGAGAGTGCAGCCAATTTTCTTTTATTTAATATGGCTTCCAGGTCAACGTTTCGCCCTGATAGACATAATAAATAAAAGAAAATTGATTTCCCTGTCTTGTTTTTTTTTTATTAAAATAAAACAAATTTCTAGTAAAGAATTTCTTATTTTGAATAAAACAGAACTGTGGCCTTCTTCAGGTTTACTTTCGATACAAAATGATTTTACATCTCAACTGAGTTGAAAACAAAAATTACCTTTACTTCCTATTATGAAAATTTATAATAAAAATAACAGTTATACTGACCATTCTACGAGGAATAAAAAGATTATCTCTACATCAGGGTAGTAGTAGTAGCGGCGAAGGATGCTGCTGTATAAGGTTCACCCCCCTCCCGTCCAGAGTCCGCATATTGTTTGAGTGGGGGAAAGTTGAAACCATAATCTTCCTTATCTCTCTCAACTCAACGTGTTCTCAGTATAGTATTATTATTATATTTGGCCTTAGTTTCAAATTAAAACTTTTTCAAAATCTCATTAATTTCATATTACATGCCAATTGCCATTTAGCTTTGATAACTCGTTCAGTCCTGAGAAAGCATACGACATATTTCCACTGAAAAATTATTATATTACATCTTTTGACAACCTAAACCCTATCTCCTTTTTATAAATTTTTTACGTTTCGCTAGTCACACCTCAAGCCTAATTTATATATTATTACTATTTAAAATATGTATTATAAAAGTTATAAAAAATTTTATAACAGTAGATCTATTTTTATATTAACATCAAATTAGTATACATTACATATTAACATAATCCAAGTTTCATGGAGATTTGAGATTTGAGACTACAAAAAATGCGACATCTAGCGTCCTGTCTTCCTTTAAATAAATTCCTCCCCTATTATAATATTTACTTTTAATTGCCTTTGACAATCGCCAAGGATAGAACTCGATACGGAGAAAAACAAAAGGGAATCCTCTTACTTGTTAGTGGATCAAATGCCATTGAAATGGAAAGTAAATACATTATTATTAATATTACGTTTTGCTTTTGTTATAATGAAACTAACTTGATCTAGATTAGGCTAATGAGATTCCATGAAATTTTCAAGCTAATTATTTTTTTATCGTTTGAGAATCTGAGTAAAATTTGAGTTCAAGGTTTAAATCATCATTTCAAACGTGTTTTTCCTCATTAATTGTTTAATGAATTATATTAATAATAAATAGGATTAATGGTTTTTATTCCAATTTTATTATAAATAACGCTTGATATTAGAACAGTTATTTAATTTAAATAATAAATAAATAATATCGGATTTTTTTTTTAACTTTTCTTGATTAGAAAGATTTCGAAATTTTATAAAATTACATCGTGCACAGAATTATTTGAATATAGCTAGAAAAAAATCTAATAAAAATTTCATATTATTTTTAAAATAAAAAAATGAGGGGAAGAATTTTATGCTTTCTTTTTTTGCCTTTTTCGGCAACTAAGGCCATTTAGACTCCATCCTTATCTAAATTAATTGGTAGCCAATATTTTTTTTTTTTTCGGACCCTACCTCAAATTTTTGTGCCGATTTTTATAAAATAAAATTTTATTAGGTATATAATTATATTTTCAAGATCTTAATTAATTTTTATTTATTGTTAAAATAATTATTACTAATATTCATTTCATATTACCAGGAGACGCATTCCATTTTTAATTCGATTATATATAAAAAAAAAAGGTAAGTCTTGGTCCGCAAAATACGATAATTTAAATAAATTTTTGTTGCCCGGGTCGGGAAGCAAACCACTGACCTTTGGAACATGAAGCCAAACATCTACCTCGCTCCAAACTACTACTACATCTCTTCCTATCTTACAATACATTCAGGTTCAAAAGTTTAAAGAATTTTCCAAACTTCTGACTTTCATAGATGGCTGACATTTGTTGGTATATAAGATGCGATTGCGCATGCGGTCATTGTCCAGAAAAGGGCGGAGATAACTCTTAAGTACTTCCTCTGTCGGTGTGGCTTTTTATTGTTGGTAAGCGTTCCCGTTTACTTCAAGTAAAGTTTAGTCTCCTCCATAGTTATGGCAAAATTTTAGAGTAGGAAAAGAAAAGAGAATTTATCATCAAATTTTTTAAATTTTAATGAGACGCTTTCCCTTGTAGTTTTTATTTAATAATTTCAAACCTCCGATGAACACTTTTTGTATTAACAATATTTGTCGATTGATAATATTTCTTTCTGTAATTTATTATAATGTCATCTCAAACTTCTTAATTAATAACACATTATAAACAGATATTATTTTTCATACTCATGGTTTTTGACCCCTATTTATCATAAATGCTTTTATATTAACAAAACCATTTTTCTCTGACTAAAAAGAAAAAAAATTTTAATTGAGTATAATAAATCAAAGTAGATTAAATTAAATTAAACGTCAAATATTATTCTTCAGTTTTCATTTTAATTAAATATAAAAATGATATTTTGAATATAAAGAAGGAGTAAGAGAGCGGTGGCGTCCTGGACAGGGGTCGGGGTCGGGGTCGGCCCGCCACTTGACCCAAGGGACCAGGGACCAACCAGACTTAGCGGCCACTTAACGCCGCCTCGTTTCTTCCAATTCCTCTCTTATTTGATATTAATAGCTGCAGTGAGCTGTTGTTTTGGCCATTTACTTGGTGGGCGAAGATGCCACGCATCTGTCACCCTAGGCCGGCAGCAAATTGCTGGACATCTCAGGGGAATGGAATGGACCCCAGCATCCCGGGGGGCCTTGTGACACGACAAACTGTCCATTATTAAGGAAGAGACATTGAGAGAGAGAAAGTGTATGTAGGCTACTTTAATACTGGTTAGAAATTAATTCATTTAATGTGAATCGCATAAATCTTGGTTTGTTAGTTGAGCAGTTTATGTCTATGGAGACACACACATCTCATTCCCCATCCATCTACCTTTATTTTTTTCTACCGGGAAAGGATTATATAATTAGGTGAAGCTCTGTGTGAACAGGATTGAATATTTCTCAATGACGCTTGGAAATTTTAAGTACTATAATATAAAAGAATAGTTGTTATGGAACTTGAGAAGTCACACTTGATATCATCTAAGCTGTGAATAAATTCTTCCTCACATTTGTTTATAAATTACTATTATATATTATTTCAATTTCTCAAAAGCAAAAATAGCTATCTCGGGTGTCCCTCCTCTCCGCGTAAAATGCTCTGCTACTGAAGACAAAAAATATCTTATCTTAAATAAATCAAGAGTCGCGAGAGCGACTTGTCGCCGAATAAGGAGAAACAATAAGAAAGCAAAAAACATTAATTACTGAACATCCTAATATATTCCATAGGCCCATTGCATGAACAAAAAGGAATCGCTTCCAGTGTTTATATTACCAGAAACTATTTGAAATCCTTAATAAAAGAAAGAAAGGCACGTAAAAAATTTTTCTCTTTCCGGACGAATGTTTAAAAAAATATTTCTGATATCGAATTCAAATCTTTTTAAACTAGAAAAATTAAGAATTATTTTGAATCCAATTTTAAAATAATGATACATCCTCAAAAAGACAACGGATCCAAAATTAAGAATTTGCCATTTTCAGAAGACCAAGAATTTTTTTCCGACATCGGAGGTCATTTTATCCCCTTCATATTTATTTAAATTAATCGGTATCCAATATAATTTAAATACATTTTTATTATCGCTCAGAATGAGAAGCGTACCACTGGCCCTTAGGCCATGAAGTGATATCCTAGAAAAGAACATCCTCTGAGTAAAAGTAATGCGAGGCGCCCTTTTTCCATCTCCACTGTTTTTGTATGAGATTTTTAAATTAATATAAATGAAAGAAAAATGGAATTAATTATCAATTGACAGGGAAAAAAATGAGGAAGTTTTCAATTCTTTTTTTATTACGGGATAAAATCTACCCAAAATGACGGAAATATTTTTAGACACACATGCAAAGTCGTAATGATTTTATTATTACATATAAAAAATTATATATAAAACCCTTTAATATATCTTATAATTATAAAAAAGAAAAATTAATTAAACTCATATTTAAAAACATTAAAAAAATTAATGCTGTTGAGAAATAAGCCACGGATTTGGGCGAGTTTCCTGAATTATAAAATCTATTTAAAGTATAGAAATAAAGAAAGGACTGCAATAAAGGAGTAATTAATATAATCCTTTGAATTGGTTTTGATACAAAATTTAAATGTGAATTATTTATCTCTTGAGGATTCGATAATTTATAATTTTTAAGATTACTTGATTTGGACTTATTATTAATAATAAATAATTATATTCTCTATATACATATTTAAAAATCATTTAAAATATTATTTGTTTTTATTTGTTTTTAAGTCTTTTTCGGCATGTGAGGCTATTTAGACTCGGGTTTATTTTAATTAAGCCCAAATCAATAATCAATTAATAAAAATGACAGCTCCAACTTATTTATATTAGGGAGGATTAGGTGGTGGGGAAATTACTAAATAAGGGTCAGATAAAATTTTTTATTTTTAATATAGAAATATGTAATATCAATAAATGTATTCAGTCGATTTTTTTTTAAATTAACATTGAATAGTAGGGGTTTGTTTTGAAAAAGGTATAAATATTTAAAGGGAATAGATTAAATAGGATTTAAAGAAAGACTTGGAATTATTATAGCTATGTAATTATAATATTTGGGCCGGAACTACAGAGGTTGAAAGTTAATTTTTGGAAATGTCTTAGACATTATTAAAATAAAATTTCTGAAAATTGGGATTTTCAAAATGCTCCAAGAGACTCTAAATTAATGTATCATTTAGAAAGTATGAGATGATTGTTTTGACTGGGCATGATTGGTGCCTCCCGGACTTGAACCAGGGCGGCGGATATGCTGCCGTTACAACAAAACACTCCGGCCCAGTCTAAAATTAATATTTTTCTTTTTATGGTCAAAATTGATTTAGAATCATTATTTTTATTAATTTATTTATTTTTTTTCAAATTTAATAGTCCTGATAAAATCTTCAAATTCATTATTAACTATGCAAAATCTTAACAAATAAATAGTAACTTTTGTTCTTTTTTGGGAAAATCTTTAAAAATAAATTTTAATCTATTATTGCTTTTTAGCTGAGTAAAGTGGGCGTCCAGTGAGACAATTGGGGGGGGGGGGGGTCGCCTTCCTGTAGAGCCTTCACTGATTAATAACATCTCTGCTCCATGAGTCATCTATTGAATGTTTTTAAAACAATTAATAAATTTATAAATTATATATTAATATTTTTTACTGGACTAGAGATATTTAATGATTTGAGTTTATCCGAACCATGTAGTTGAATGATAACTCGGAATTATTCAGAAATCATGAAAATATAACAAATATTGGCGAAAACTAAATATGAATTGTCGTTTCGGTTGGGTCGATTGTTACCATTGTACCCATTCTAGCCATCTATTTATTACATTTCATATTAAGGGGCAGTCAAGTGGAAAAAGTTCAAAACCACTGATCTAGAGAATTTATAAAAGGGGTGAAGGAAACCCCTAGGCCTAACAACAGCAGCGAGCTTTGCTATAATTAATCAACAATAATGCTTTTGTTGGAATTTTCTGTTCTCTATTCCTTGATTCATTTTGTTTAAAATTAATTTTTTAATCTTTTGCCTTGAATTTATTGTTTTTCATTTTAAATGTTTTTCCGTTCTCATGAATACTCCCTCCCTCTCTTTCTTTCTCTCTTTCCATTTCCGTTTTTCTTTGTGTCCTTTTGCTTTTTATATCTCAAAAAATAAAATAAGGTTTTCTTTTGTTGAATTTTCTCAGGATCTTAATCTCCTTCAAGATTTAATAAACTCTTAAGTTTAATATTATAATTCTCTAAAATTTATGACTTCATTTTATATATATATATATAATTTATTTAATATTCTTGTTCCTCGTTCTTGAAACAATATCCTAGGACATGTGAGCCCTCCTGTGAATGGTAGATGGTTGGAACTTTCTTTGAATGGAACTTCTCTCTCTTTTGATCGTTACACAAATTTCTTCTCTCCCATTCGTCGTGACGTATTTCTGTTAAATCGTCCGGAAAACGAAACAAGCTCTGCCTTGTGTTTTTTTTTATCTCTCCATTAAAACTGAGTTTTTTCCTCAGTTTCGGCTCTGCAGTTTGCCACTAACCAACAACACTTTCTAAAATAAACACTCAAGAGACGGATTTGATTCTATTACATTTCACCAAATTGACATTTCAGAACACTTTATATACTAATTACTAGTAGTAATAATATTTTTATTATTCTAGGCGGAAAACGGCGCAAATATAAGCAATTTGTCTTTATCAAAAATATCTATTGATAAATGAAGATTATTAAAACATAGTTTAACCTATGCCTCTAAGTTTTTAATTATACTTCTCATATTTATTTAATTTTTCACTTTTATAAGCTTCCATGATTAAACCTCTTAACTTAAATTCCTTATCCATAATCATACAATATAATAAATTTTAACAAAATTTGGAAATAAAACTTCAACCATCTTGAATTTCATTCACATTTGGTATTTTTTCTTTTGTTATTTATTGTTTGTTTTATTCAGTTAGCTCAGGGAATAAAGCAGTTAAGCTTATAATCCTAAGATGAAGGCAACTCGTGTTCTACTCCAGTTCATGGCAAAAATTTATCCATAAAAGATGCTCTCTAGAGAAACGACACCGTCTCAGTCCCTGATTCAAATGACCGAAGAGAAGAGAAATATTTCTCTCATTTGCTATGACGAAGAAAGTGAAATTTATTAGCCTTTATCGTTATATCTTTAAATTTAATTCTTTCACACCTGTGTAGCACAAGTTCACCCATCCGAGATTCATTTGTATCAGTTGTCTTTGGTTTTGATTATCTCGCAGTTGGTAGCAGCTTTCTTCCCTCCACCTCCCCTCTCCGGGTAACATATTTATGTTTCGTGAGAGAGTTGAATCAAGCGCTTTTTGAGGAAATCACAAAAAAAAAAAAAAAGAAAAACTGAACATCCATTAGAATGATCTTCTGTTTCTAGGGACTTTTTATTATAGATCCAAATATCAATCTTAGGAAAAATAATGGCAGCCAACGAACAAAAAATTAAACAAAAATATATATTTTTTTCATTATTAATTTAAAGTTTCGGGAACCAATTACCCTCTTTATCAGGACAATTGTGCGATAGTGTATAATTGATGGAGGCGAAACAGTGACAGTAAAAAAATTGAATAAATATCTTCTTTCATCTAACTGCCATTTTTTCTCTAAGATTTGGACTATATCTAAATAAACATTTATCAAATTTGTTTTATTTTGTTTACAGTCAGACAGACCTTTTTTGTAAAATGTTTTTTTTTTAAACAGTCAGGATATCCCTTAAACATCAATTTCTCCGTTTTTAATATTCTTTTTATTCTATTATATATTATATATTTTATTGGTAGAAAAATATAAAATAAAACTGAGGAGTTATTTCTAGAAAAACAAAGATCAAACGAAATTTTCTCTTGAGGAAAATTATAAACTTTAATAGTTTCCACTAAAAAAAGATCAATCTCTATGTGCCGTTTGAAACCTATTTAATAAACTCTCTGTATTTGGTATCGATTGGCCTTCAATTCTATCTTAGAAGCAATAATACAAAATATTTGAGCCGAGGTCTAATAGAACGAAGGAATTATGAAATTATGACCCTTCTCTATCTCTCTTTCTGAGTCTGCCAAAATTGGATTAAATTAGATTATTCGCTTGAGAGAGAGAGAGAGAGAGAGAAAGAAGGTAAACTCCTAATTGCGCCTGAGAGCATCCTTTTTCCGCTCAATTCGGAAGCTATCGTGTCTTCTTCTTAGCTCCTCATCGATTCATTTATTTCATTTAATAAACGAGGTCACAGAAAGAGTATTCTGTCTCAAATAGACAGTTCATCTCTTTAATGCAATTTCTTTTCCATTCATCTTCTTTTGGCTTTTAAATCAATATACGCCCTTTTTTTTTTTAAAGATTATCTTATAAAAGATTTAAGATTTTTTTTTCTCTGAGAAATTATATATTTTATTTATTACCTAAAAAAATTCTAACATCCATTATATTAATATATAAATTATTACTAGTCGCATTTAGCGCTCTAATGGACCTACCTTGGAAAAAATATAAGTTATCCTTTTTAATTATCTTTTGGATTTTATCTCCATCTTTTTATTTATTTATTTTTGATTTATGGTCCTTGACTATAATTTATTCTTTGAATTGATCTTTAAACTACCATATTTTTTCAGAATTTTTAAAGTGGCACTAACGTTTTTTTTTGTCTCTCCGTAAGTATAAGCAGGGAAGGGAGAGGAAAGATCTAGATCTAGATCTAGGTGTTATGTAGTTGTTACACCATTTTATTTAATAAAAATAATTGTTCTTATTTTGAGAACTTTAGGGGGAGTCTCCCTCTTGACTTTTTGTATCATATACATGATTATATTTTAATTTATGATTATTATTTTTTATTCTATTTAAATTTAAATAATTTAAAAATGAATAGATAATATGAAGTAGCGAATTTAGCTAGCTCAAGAACTCAGGTTGATAAATTTTTGGAACTCCTAGGAAGGAACTACCTCGAAATTATTTTGTCTTATTTTTAGGGGATTTTTCTGTTTAAGTTTCCTTTTATATTCATATTTTTAAAAATAATGCAAAAGAAATAAAAATTTTCATCCATTAAATCTTATTTAACCTTGGGTTTAATAATTTCACCTATGACTATAAGCTACATATAACTCCAATATGCGATTCTTAATAATTGGTCTCTTATTATATATTTTTTATAATCCTCTTCTTTTATAAGGATAACCATAAAATTCTATTGAAATCAGGGTTATCTGATGATTGAAGATCAGAGTTACTTTATATGATATGATATTCTTCCTCTTTTTTTGAAGGATTTCTTCTAAGAAGCAAGCAAGAAAAAATTATCCGCAATTTGATCTCGATACATTTAAATTATTTGGATCTCTGAATTATCTGAATTTCTTAAATAACTTTATAAACCTTATAAGTAATGTATGTGTTTACTTATACATTTGATTGATCAATAATTTCTCATATTTTTTTTTAAAATGATGATTGTTTTTAAAAGGAATTTCTTGTTTAAAGCTCACACAACTCGATAAATTGTGAGATTCCTTTTATAAACTATAATCAGATACAAATAGAAGAAATTGCAAAGATGATTTAGTAATACCCAATATTCTAATTAGAAATACAATTTTGCGAAGTAGTAAGATGGCTGTTGTATTTAACGATGGAGGAGGGTGAGAAGCCTCTACGATATTAAAACTCTTAAGTTTGGAACCTTTCGGCTTTATTTTAATAATCATCAGTCCATTTTCGGAGAATGAACTCAAATGACCAAGCATTGAGCCAAAACTGCAGAGTTGATGCGTGATGTACAAATAATGCTCCTATATAATTGCCAGTCAATTCTTATCATCTTATAGACAGTGCTACTTGTTCGAGTGACAAAATCGATTTGTCTAATGAAATATGCATCCATAAACTTATATAAGCTGATAAGTATTGGCGTTTATATACAAGCTTTATTTATATAGTAAATAAACAACAAATGAACAACTCTGCAATTTTGACTCAATGCTTGATCATTTGAGTTCATACTTTCCAAATAGTCTGATGGCATTATTAAAATGAAGCTGAAACGTCTCAAACTTGAATATGGCTTTTCAACTGGCTGTTGGTCCTTCCTCCATTGCTAAAATAAAATTTTGTATCTTTTTATAAGACAGCCTGATTAATTCAGGAGCACTAGCATAATTTCCCAATTTAGTCAAACAACCCTTGGAATTCACTTTTTGCACAGATTAAAAAAACAAATAATACATTATTATAAAGTTATTATAAATAAATAAATAAATATCTATTTAAAATTTTAAATGTGTATCGAGAAAGAAAAAATGTAAAAAATAATATCATACGGCTAATTTAAGCGTTAAAATCAGAGATTTGTTACCAACCCTTTCCCTCTTCGTATATTTTTTCAAAAATCTCCCCCTTCATCTGTTGGCATAGATTAAATTGTGTACATTTCATATGGTACTTCTTAAATTTATAATCGATAGATTGAATTGACAAAAGTTAGAAAACTCTGATTTAAACAAATAATGATTATCATATTATAATTATATATTTATTCCATACTCTTTTCACATTGGATGGAGCCAGAGAAGCCAGAATAAATAAAGTTGATAAGAAGACATAACAATTTACTTTTGCTCTATCGTAGTTTTATAATGAGATTTTCTTGCTTTTCTCATTCATTTGTTTTCCATTAAAGTCAAAATATAAGATTATCTTATTTGTTGAAATAAATATTAAAAGCCCATTATTCTATATATGAAAAAGTTCATCATAAAAAATACTGTATTAAAACATTTCCCAGTCTATAAAAATATAGAAAGAGGGTGAGTTTCTTGCTTTTTAGTGAATATTTAATTAGGCTGAATGGTTTTAAAGGCTTTTAAAGGTCCCCATCCTCTCCCCGCAGGAAAAATATTTGAAATTTCGGAAGTGACCCTAATATAAGCGACTTTTATGTTAATAAAAATAAAATTAGGAATTTTTTATTACATTTATTAAGATATTTACAAAACAGATCTAGTGATAAAATTAAAAAAAAATCCAATTTAATATTGACCCATTAAGGATTATTTAAGCCATAATAGTATTTATAAAGCGTGGCTGCCAATTTCTTATTCATAAAATGCAAAAAAAAAAAAAAAAAATAGGTCACAAGGGGCTGAAATCCCCTTTTAGCCCATCTCTCCTTTTTCTTTCGTCTCCCCATTTTATTAATATATTATTATAATGTGCCTATTAAGGAGATATTCATGATTCCAAATGGAAATGTTTATAGAGAATTTCAAAAGTATCGTCACCTCATTCTTATTTTATTATTATAGTCCATTAAGCGTGATGAAAGAGTATTTTTCAAGAAGTTCATGCCCCTACTTTATATTACTAATATTATTTCTTTCGCAGACCAAGTGAATTAAAATATTGTCTTGTTGCAAAATTATGAATTTGGCATTCTTCATGCAAATTTAATTTTGAAAAGAATAAGTAATATATAGAACTATATAAATGATATACCAAATAATTATATTTCAAATAAAATCTATCTATTGATAATGAAATTAGAATTAATTTTAAATTTATAATTTTATTTATTGATAATGAAGGTGAGCCGTAATTGTCGATTAGTCTAAATTAGTTAAACAGACTAAGCGGCCACTCTTTTTCTATAATTTATTCAGAGACTCAATTAGTCAAGCTATAAATAAATAGGTTTTTTTTTTTTTTTTTACACTAAATTCAAGAGCGAGACGAGTCAGACGAAGGGAATTAAAAGGGAGGGCTTCTAGCTTTGCAGATTAAGAAAATTGAATTTGGAGAAAAATTGTTTGAGCAAAAAAAAGCAAATCAACAAATTTTTATGTGAATTATTGGCCGATCATTATGGTGACATTTGGATCTAAAATAGTCGATTAATCTGTAGATCATTAGTTGATACTTTTAGACCCATATAAAAAAAAACATTCAGTTTAACTGATGATTTTACCAAGAGTTAGGAGAATTAATATAGTTAAACTAAGTTTAGTTTCAACTTTATACTTCTGGCACTTAAAGTTTCATATAATTTAGATGTTGACTGATTATTTCACTTAATTGAAGATTTATTATATTTCTAATGAAAACTCCTCATTTATTATCTTTTTTCTCAACTTTAAATCATGTATGACTAATGTATAGTTAATTGCTACTAAAGAGAGAAGAATAATTTTTTTTAAACCATAATACGTCATAATCAGCTTTTTTCTTTTTAATAATAATGTTTGGAGAGCCTAACTTTTGAGACATATTATAATCCAAAATTCAGACTGTTTTTCTGCTAATATAATGTATTCTCTTATGGACTAACCTTTTTTTTTCTTTTTTTTTTTTTTTATCATATATATATAATAAAGTTGACAAATTTCAAATGATCTCTGTATCAATAAATCCAAGTCGGTTTCTTTTTATCAGAGGCATTGAGGCGAGTGCAAAGCTAGAATCCCGTGATGGCGCCTGCGATCCCCATCTTGGATTTTATAATTGAAAACTGTTGGATACAGCTGCTTTCAAAGACCCTATTGTGTACAGGGATCTTAAATAGAGAGATCCATTGCCAACTCATGAAATTATTCAATAAAAAAAAAAAAAAAAAAAAAAAAAAAAAAGAAACTCCATGCTAACCAATTTAATTTAAATTGTTTTAGTTTCCTCCGAATTTAGCTGTTCATTAAGGATTATTCTAAACTTCTCATTTCATTCATCTTAAATTCATGATTATTATTATTTATTATTTTCTACCTTCCCACTCAGAGGCTTACTACTACATGGAGTGAAAACTCCTGGGACTAACAATGAAATAAAAAACATTTTTTGTCAAAAATCGATTTTATTCTTCAACAGGAGCGGTTCGCTTATTCCAAGGACCCTCTGACTTTTGGATTCCTTTCATATAGTACGATTTATCAAAGGCTCCAAAATATTTGTTTCACTTTCGACATCCTCATTTGACTCCTCTTGGACTCAGGTCTGTAGTAATGGACCCAGGTTTAATCCATTGTTACGGATCGGCGCAACAACTCATCTGGATTACACTGCAACATCTTCGAACCGCGCTCTGAATCATCGATACGTTGCTGTTTTTGCTCGTTTGTTAGAAAACGCTGCGCTCAAGCAAAAGTAGCGTCACTTACACGATTTCTACTCGTAGTGAAATGGCCCAAATATCATGAAAATTTGACAAGAATCGTTTGAAGGTTGGTGCTTTCTAAATATCTCATGGGTATTTGGTTAGAGATGCCATATAGTGGCGAGTCCCGGGACCTTTCACTCCATATTGTATATCTTGTCAGCACGAGTTCCTCGGGCTAAGGCTGATATTCCTTTTACTCCCTTAATTTCAGTCTTACATCTCTCCTTCATCAATGAATGAAAATAAATTGGCACAGAAAAATAATTTTTTTTATTATTATAATATACATTATAAATTAGTTAAAATAATAATTGAAAATTACTATTTTGTATTATTGCTTATTTCATCGAGATAGGGCTTCTATTCTGAAGCCTATCCTAAAACCGGCAAGGATTTAAGAAATCCTAAAATGAATAGGAAGTGAATTCCACAGCTATCAGGTCGATATCTGTAATCATCTTTCGAACATTTCAGTATTATGACTAGTGACAGATTGACGGCACGCGATCTAAATGTTTCCCTTCTAGATAACCACTTGAAGCGTAAAAATAAAAATTAGTAACAAACCTGTTTTAAGGAAAGGAAATGCTACTTACAAATCCTCCTATCAAATACTAAGGATTATTTTATTAATTAACGAAACTAAACATCCACGATCGAATTTCAATTATTTAAAATCACATTATTTCTCTTTGGATTCGTAATGGTTCATTAAGGACTGAAATAGATCAAAAAGATCAAATCCTTTAAAAGACGAATAATCAACTTCTAAAAAAGAAAAAACAATCTTATCAATAGCAGTGGTTTCTGAAGGTCCTGACTCTTTTTTTTTTTCTTATTATGTGTATATGAGAAAGTCGAGAGAATTATTGTTTACATAAATAAATTTTGTTGTAGTCAAAAGACTAAATCTGTAAATAAAAAAGTCCTATTTAAAAAAATATAAAAAAATCGTAGAAAAAAACATTTTCTGAATTCAACTGAATGAGAATGAGTCAAAATAAGCTAGTCTTTTAAAGAGTGAGTCGTTGTGAAAAAGGAACGTCATCATACGATGAATATTCATACGTTTATTTATTTATTTTCATAAACATTGCTCAGCAGCATAAAATGCTAAGAATAGATCAGAATATGAGCTGAGTGTGACCTTATAAATTTCTAAATTCTTCGAAACTTGAGCCTCTTTCCCAAAATTCAAAACTCTGGATTCCTGAACAAAACCGAGATCAAGAGTTTAACCAACATAGGAATTTGGATAAATCGTTTGGGGGAGGGGGGGGGGGGGCAATTGCTTTTGAAGAATTTTTGAATTGACCATCTCTAATATATTTTGTGTATCGAATAAACAAAATCTGATAGTGATTAATCACATTATCTCAAAGCTTAGTTTTTCCAATCTATATCTAGTAAATTCCGGTTAAATAACATTGTTAGTGAGTTCCTACTAAACAATGTTTCTCATATACAATATTTGTTCAAACTAATCGATGTTTCAATTAAAGGAACTGGAACGGGGGATAATGTCTTTCTCCCTAAATTTGACAGACGGGTATTTAACTTACTCATAATTTTATGAGTTACTACCGCAAAAGACAATTGATTTAAACTGTTTACTGCAAAAAACAGTTGAGAAATTATTTTTTAGAATAAGGAAAACATCTGCTCTTTGCTTTTCTTACTAAGGTAACAAATCTAATCTTTACCAATTCGTACGTTGCGAAATTTTATATAAATATATCCTCTTAAGTAAGATATTTTTTTTTTAATCCACTTGGTGAAACGTGAAATATTTAGGCGACAATAATTAATTATTAAGAAGGATTTCCTTAAATAGGTGGCCTTAAAAAAGCCTAAAATTTTGGTAGGCTGTGATTTATTTAGGTGGACATAATTAGCCAAAAGAAGAGGCATGCGACTGGGCATCATCATCATCAACATCAGCTCTCGCATCAGATGGCAGAGTTTGTTCACCCGAGGCTTCGGAAGACTGACGAGCAGCAACCAATCCACATCATCTCATATTCTCTCTATTATAAATAAATAAGAAGAGAAAAATCCTACTTGGTTGGATTGCGCTATTTATTCTCTTCTCTCTTTAGTTGAAAATGATTGATAAACAGACTTAAAACAAAATTTATCATTCCCCAATGAATGGATCATTCATTCATGAAAACATCCGACGTCGTTGAGAAATGAGATAAAATACGAATATAAATAACAATTTTAAAACATTCTTTTATATATATATATATATATATAAAAATGAATTAGATTAGTGACTAAGGAATTTTTTTCCATTGAGAGCGCAAAATAGTTTTACCAAAAAAATTTTTGCAGCATAACTTTAGTGGGATAAGATTAAAACTCCTTTTATATAGCATTGTCTAGAAGACCAAAATGCTACTGTATCTGATAGGTTAATATATATTTACTGGCTATGGAGAGATATCTCCTTTCTCAAAGCAGTGGTTCCTGGATCTGTCGGTTCGGTATAAATTTTTGCCAGTCTACAACGAAATAACTAAACTAAAATTTCTAAAACGAATGGGGGCTAATTACTACTTTTTTCAGAACGAACGCTTAAAATTATAAACATGTTTACTTTTGTTATTATAAAGAAGGGATATTTATTTATTTCACATTGTTTTGCTCAGTGCAAAAAAATTTTATTTATTGTTTATTTATCTTACTGGTTCGCAAAAAATACTGTCATTTGGCGGTCCGAGTTTGGAACCGCTGTTTTAAAGCAAATGTTGACAATGTCACCACCTTATTTTTCTTTGAATATTTTCTTATTTGGACAAGGTGTTAGTGTCAAAGGTATATATTTTACAAAAAATAATAATTTTGTTATATAGTATTATGAGTTTTCTTTATTTTGACAGAGGCGCAAATATTTCGGCAGACCATAGCATAGCATAGCCATCATCAGAAACTCGATCATCCACTTAATTGCCTTGTCTTATAAAACACTCCGCTCTCATTTACATATACATATAATGCCACTCATTTTATCATAACAGTTGAATACAGATCTTTTATCTTTTGCTGTATTAACTAATACAATGATAATTATATTTGCATACAGTTGTATGTATACTTCTCGTTTTTATTTTTATTTTGTTTTTTATTTATTACCCAATAGTAAAAAATTTTAAGTCGATTTTGTATGTACGTGAGAACCAGTTAAATTAAAAGTTAAAATGTCCAAATAAGAAAATATTAATACCTAAGGAAATAATCAAAGAAATATTTATATATTAACTAGCATCTACGCATAACCGTAAAAGTAAAAAAATATTAGGCTTATATTAATATATATATATTCTTTTCTGTAATTTTCTATTTTTTTATTTCAAGCTTCTATAGTACACCATTCTATTATCGTTTTTTAAGAAGATTATATTATATTATTAAAATTCATAGTATAAAGAATTATCTCAAGATATCCTCCATAACTATAGGTATGTTTTTTATTTTTCAAAAAAAAAAAAAACTTTAAATTCTTATTTAGTATTTTTATGATCCTTAAATTATACATAAATATGATGATACCTTGACAGGTTGATATGCATATTTTTAGAATAATATATTGATTACTTCCTTGTTAGACGGCTCAGGATCCGGATTCTTCTTTTACAAGTGAATATCGCAGAAGAGTATCGCACATTAGGAAGGCGTGAGGTGTCCGTCTTTTTCTTGTCTGTTACCTGCACCAGCAACAAATTCTTTCGACCTCTCGAGAGCGAAACAAAAGCCGATTATTCGAATCAAAGCTCTTTTTATTCAAGACATCGGCTAACACTTCCTGAACATGTAATCTTATAAATACAAATCCAATTAATTATTATCTACCTGTATTTATCAAAAAAAAAAAAAAAAATGTTATTTTTTTAAATATATAATTTTAAATAACATTTCAATAAAAAGAATTTATTAATTACATTTAGGATATTTCGAATTAAGTAATTTTAAATATATTTTAGATAACGGAATTTAATTTCATCTATTACTTTTAAAATATCTTCTTTTTTCTCATAAAAATTTATCCTGATATTATTATTTAGGCTGTAAAAAATAAATTTTAACATTTGCCTGCAATGAAGTAGCCAGGGGGATATTTGGGGGGTTTAGAATCTCTCCATTGCGCCTGGAAAAAGAGAAAGAAGTGGGGGGGGGGGGAACGCTCCATCATAAAAAAATGTTATCTGTAATATTGGAATTATTGATACGTAGGAAAGATGCCAATGGACTGTAATGAGTTAGCTTATATACTTACTTTTTTTTTTTGAATAATAATAATCTTTATTCACTTGAAAATGTATTTTTAAATTCAATAGCTTTATTTATTTTTGATTTCGTAAGTAAATAACTCCATGAAGAATGTTCATTAATTTCGTTGTTCCTGTTGTTTGCT
>JAAAKE020001123.1:0-11359 GCA_010014785.2 Anisolabis maritima
TTTGGAAACTATTTTGGGCTTCAATGATTTTGTTTGATTTTGTTAAACCAAATTAACTCGTACACTTAAATTTTTTCGGTCTTTTTGGCTCTCTTTTTAATTTCTTCTAGCCAGTTAGAAAAAAGAGATCTGGCCGGTCACACGATTTTTGATTTGTTGGAAGATTCAGATGACTAAAATTTTGATAATTAGTTGTCAACATTTCGAGCGTCGTTAGGGTTAACTGAAATGTCAGTAAAATTCAGATGTTTGGTATTTAATTATTATTACATCAATTATTTCCATCTATTAATATGACAATTTTGTTAGCCCTGAAGATGAGCGTGACGGGTGCTCGAAATGTCGTCAATAAAAGTCGTTAATATTTTTAAAAGGGTGGGTGGAGGAGGTGAATTAAATGTATTAGTTAATTTGATGTTCGATACTCATTTAAATATATATTTATATAATTTTGTTTTTATTAGTAATCATTATCTGCTGGCTGTTCCTTGCATTAAAACACATCCATATTTTTTTTTGACGTTAATGCACGAATCGATGAATTTTCCGAAGAATGACAGTAAGTTCACTAGGCAAAAACATTCTTTTATCATAAACTCACAAATAAAAAAAAAAAAAATGAGGCACTTGTGGGAGTCGAACCCTCGTTCTCCTCTGCTTTTCGTCTGTGATCATTGGTTCAAATCCCGTGGGTGATTCATTTTTTTTTTTTAATTAAAATTGTTGCCTAAAGAAAAGAAATTGAAATTAAATTAGCTTTTTTCTTCTATTTGATTTCAACCATGGAGGCAGAGGTTAATTGAAATTGATAATAAATATTGAACAAATAAGGGGGGGGGGGGAGAACATAGAACAAAAATCCTGCCTTATAGAAAATCTCTTGATTTACGAAATTATACTTTACAAAAGGCTGAATTAAAATGGAAACTATTTATTAGTGAAAAAATAAATAGCACGTACCACCAATTGATTGTGAAGAGGACCTAAGCCTTGTGATTATATAAGAATAACAGGGCATTATTTTTACGACATGCATATTTATTACAATACAATGGGCTTGCATTTATTTAATAATTTCTGGAACACCTGCTTTGATGTTTTCTGGATCTGCGATGCGATGGTCTGATTCCACAATTATTTGATTTTTAATACTCCTCCGTCATTGCAGATAATGATGAGGAATATTTTTGGCGTACGCCCACATATCACACGCGTACCCCCTGGAGAATTTTATTCTGTTTTATATACTTAATCCAACCATATATAGAGATAATTACAGCAGCTCTTGTTAGAGGGAAGGGGAGGGGGTTATAATTTAAATAACTGTTCAATAAGTACTTTTGTCATTTAATTATTTATCTAAAGAAAGATATTTATTTATCAGGTTTTAACAAATTGACTTTGAACTCACTCCCCACCACCCGCATCCTTCTTCCTCCTGTCAGTCCTTTTCTTCAAAAAATAAATTCCATGGAGACATTAACATTTCGGATTGCCGCATTTGCATTATATTAATAGATCTATACGTTGATACTTGAATTGAAATTATATTAGATGAAAGTTGCTAGATTATTGTTCGATTCCCAATGTGGTTTATGTTAGCTCCTTGGGGCTCGATGGAATTTTGAAAATGGTCCATAGAATTCAAGTGGTCAATTGGTGATCTATGAAAAAATTTTATTTAATTTTCCAGTCAAATATAATAATAATAGTTTTAATATGTATAAATATAATTTAGATTTAGGGTGAGAACCCTCTTTTTCTAGTCTCGCTTCTGTTTCTGCAAAGTCACATAGAGGAACATTACAAAATATATATTAAACTAAAATTTTAGATAGTTTTATTATTTTATATACAAAATATTAATATTTGATTATTTTGTTCTATGTATTTTTTGTAATTTCATTATTATTATTTTTTAAGTGTATATATATTGTAAATGTTGGGGCTGGTCCGATGATTGACAATCAGAGCTTAGAAATAAAAAAAAATCTCGTCATCATTGATCGCAACACTTTCTCCCTCACTATATATTACATATTAATATATAGATCATTTCTTGCCGTTAGAATTTTTTCATGATGGTGGATTTCCCTAAAGGCATATTAATTTATTAATCGTACATATACAATCAGAAAGATGTTATCGTCATAATCATAAAGAGCCTCGAGTTTAATAAATTACTGAATTTTTATCTACGGATATTTAATCATAGAAATTTGTTTCCCTCAAATTAAGGTCAATTTATAGAGTAAATGAGAAATTATGATTCCTTTTGCTTTATCTTGATTCTTGTAGTGTTAAAAAATTATTTGAGATCGCTTGCCAACGAACAATCAATAGATAGTGGAGAAACTTCAAAAAATGAATGAATTTGTTTTTTGAGACAAATAACATGTCACCCGAATATAATATTATTTATTATTTTATTTATAATAAAATTGAAAACATTGAGGGTCTGATAGGGTGTGATAAGATGTTTGTCTGAAACACTCTAAAAAATAAATTTGACTTGTATTCCCTATTTCATATTCCCAGCGGGTTTGGTGCTATTAAGTTTTGCGGGAATAAATATTATCTTGTTTGAACCCTTCTCAGGGGAAAATTTGGCAAATTCGATATATATATATATATATTTTTTTTTTTTGATTAAAAGTTAACCTTCCCTTAGAACAGGGGTTGGCAAGTAATTTTAGGTGGGGTCCGGATACTTTTGAAAATTTTTATCGAGGTCCAGAAAACAAAAAAAACTCATATTCCTTTATTTTATATTAATTTTCACTCACAAAATAAAAATGAAATACAATCGATAGGCATATTTGTATTCAAAAATCAATAGGAGAAATTACATTTGCGATCTTAAGGCAATTTTTTAGAGATTAAGTTCAAGCTTATGCGAAAGAGTGTCTTCAAATTTGATTGGTTCTTTAAAAAATAAATGAAGTGTGGAGCCAGGTAAATGGTTAATTTTTTGCAATTTCCATATTTTTCTGGGACATGTTTACTCCAAAATTCTCAGTTTTATACGTTTGCAAGGAAATATCTTCCTGCAAGTCTATTTTCTCCATTTGGAGTAAAAGCGAAACAACTTCGCAGCCACATCAGTCCATTCTGCCGCTGGAGAAACTTCAAAAGGCGATTGTTGTATCTACAGAAAAATATTTTTTAAATAATTTATTTGAGTAATTTATTCTTTCAAAAAATTTTTAACGGTCCAGTTTTTGATCTTCCGCGGTCTTAGAGCATAGTTATAACTCTTGCTTTATGATCTAAGGGTCAGTGATTCACTTCTTATCCTAAGAGATAACATTTATTGTAGCTATTAATTTAAATAAATATGAACGGAATCTAAATAATCTCAGATGTGAAAAAGTTTTTTTTTAAATTAAAATTTATATAAATATATAACAAATCTTCTATAACATTTATAATAGCATTGGCTTTTTTGAATGACTAGAAAAGTTTTTTAATTTGATATCTCACATGTCAAATAATAAAATAAGACATTTTTGTTCGAAAAGTCAAACCGTGCTTAACTTTTTTTTTTTTTTTGTATCTTCTCAAATGTTACTTTTTATGATTTCGTTATTAAATTTCTCTCTCTTCTATCTGATATTTAGATGATATAAATATATATATATATATATATTTAACTATAATAAGTGAATTTATAAAAATATCAGCGATGTCATTTGTACGTACAGTGGATTTGAAAAGTTTATCAACACCTGGGAAAGATTATTTATATTATTATTTATATTTACTTGTCCAGTCTCCTCCTGATAATCAAACTATTTATTTTCTTTTTAAAAACTCTAAAGAATGCGACTTGGAAAGGTCGATTCTATAAGGAACATTTATTTATTTAAATAGATTGAAAATATATCTTAGTGAATTTCTTAAGTTGTTATGTTGCCAATTTTATGCAGCACTTGCCTCTCTCTCTCTCCACCAGCACGCGAGATGGAACAGTTTAATCTGAGAGAACATGGTCGAAAAATGGCCTGATATGGCGGTATTGAGTCCGGGACTCCACATGCTTTGTTTATATTATTTTATTATGTTAATTGCTTATAGTTATCGAAGTTTACGTTATGTAATATTATTTTTATGCTTATGAAATCGATGAATGATGAATCTATCTTTTATGTTCTTATTGTAAATAAATTATCTCCCTGTTATAGATATTTACTTCATCCTTTGTGTTTTTTTTATTTTCCTTTTGTTTTTCGGCCTTCACCTGAGGTGCAAAAATTCATTCGTTTTTTCTTGTTTAAATGACAAAATCCCTAATAGATTTTTTGATTAATTGCTCCAGAGCGAACCACAGGGAGATGTGAGATCCGAGGGAAACTCGGAATCAATTAATTAAGAGTTCGCATTTGAGCTGCCTAACTTCCAGGAAGCAAAAGCGAACTACTTTCTCCAACACCTAATTTACCAGTCCATTGTTGATGGCTGCTCCCCTCTCTGAAATTCTACACATCTTCAGTAGTATAAACTCTTTATTTGTTGACTCACACATTAAAATAAAAAACAATTAACTGTCATGGTATTTATAAGATGAAATATTTCATCTTTAATTGTTGTCAAAAAGAGAAAGACTTTTTTTTCTAAAAAAATATCCCCTTTTATAATAACAAGGAGGTGAGTAATACAAATTGTAGACTTTTTTTTTGAAAAGGCCATTTCTAAGGAAGTCCACATGATTTTCTTTAGAAGCTATTCAAAAAGAGAATGAAAAAAAAACTTCAAAGAGGTTTTTCTTATACGTATTCAAGCCAGCCCTTATTATCGATCGATTTTCATTTATTTATTATAAAAGAAAAATATTCAACTAATAAAAATTTTCTCTTTCTTTGATATAAAAAGAAAGAAAAGCAGCAATTATTATTTAGAATCTACGAATATAAGTTTCATTTTGCAATGAAAAGAAATCAAAGGGTGATCCGAAAGATATTCACTCGTAAAATAAAATTGTGAGTTCGAATGTTGAATAGCTAGAGTTCACTTTTTGAAATCACAACAAAATAACAAAACGACGTTATCTTGACCCTATTAGTATTTGAGCAGGGAGACCCTGGCATCTTTCCTTGTATTAGTATTATCTATTCCCCTCTCTATGTCGGAAATAGTAAAAGATATTAAAAATTATTCCAAACAAAAAGTGTTATGTTAAAATAAAGAATCAAAGAATTTTATATATAAATATTATTTCGCTAAAGTTTAGGAGATATTTTTCCTTCCTTGTGAAGAGGGCATCAATTCTTCTTTATGTTTTATAGAGCAACTTCCTTCTCTTCGTAGAGTTGCCTATGGTGGATCCAATGTTCCTATCCAGGACATACTTGAAGATTTGTCTACATTAAATATTCTCATGTCCGGGATACGAACACTGATCTTCTATGCCGAACGACTCCTCCATGGTGCCTTGAGAAATTTTTTTTATTTTTTATTTCTTGTTCCTCGAGGGTTTGTGGGATTTAATTATAATGAATAACTAAAAGTAGCAACAATGTCTCATTAATATAATAATGAATTACAATTCCTTCGAAATCCTATCCAGTATAAGAAAGTAAGTTGAGTGCTGTTGTTATTTAATTCAAAAAATCAATCGCCTTTGACAAATTATTAATAAGATAAGTAAAAAGAAATAACTTTTGGTAGCTTTCCTTTAAAGATCAGGATCTCGATAAGAGTGAATGTGGTGGGCGCCTCCCCCACCACATCCCCCTTTTTCGAAAAGAAAAGGGTCGATATCCCAAAGGCTTTTTCCAGCCTGTCAAAATTGTGTCAATAATTAACTACAAGCAAAGTGGAGGGGCTTATTTATTTATTATTTTTGAAGAAAAAGAAGAAGGAATCAATGGTTGTATCTCCCTTTCTCTTAAGATGATGGACCGACCACGAAGCCACTTAAACCCCAAGAAGAATCCTCGAGTGAGTTCATAGAAGAGGAGTCAATCAAAAGGACATAAGCAAACAAACTTCTGCAAATGGCTTTCAAATGATCCAATAAAACGTTACTATGTTCTCCCACTAAATGTATCAAATATTTATTTTTTCTTTAAATTTTATTCAAATAAAATAGTAAAAGGGCTCTTAAAGCTTTAAAATAGCAACCAAGTTGAAAAACTTCCCTCTTCTTCTTTCTTTATTCCTGAGATGCGAGTGAGAAAAAGAATGAGCCCGCCCGTTGCAAGGCCTGAGGAGAGAAAACGTAGTCATAGTTAGGGAAGTTCCAGATTCCAAGTGGCCTTCCAGCTACTCACAAAGTGTGGACCCCTGAGCTCTCTCTCCTCTCTCTCTCTCTGCTTGTGCTTAAGTATTAACACCAACTTTACTCATCAGCTCTTCTGTTCTCCGCTGGCAATTCATTTATTAATGTTTTAATGGATAAGGGCAATGCGTAAAGAAGGCTAAAAGCAATGTTTATATGTGCTATTTATATCTAAATAAATTGGTGTCTTAAATATTCGAAAAAAAATAGCTTTTTTCCCATTTATTTTAATATAGTTAATAAATAGCCCCTTGGAGCAGAGAGCAGGAGCAGAGGTCCCGCTTCAGTTGTTAGCTTCCCGTCCCAAGCGATAAAATGTATTTAAATTATATTGGCTACTATTTAAATAAATATGAACGGAGTCTAAATGTCCTCAGATGCCGAAAAGAATTTTTTATGTCCCAAAGGCATTGAATGGAAGCATGAGATACATATTAATAACGACTGTCTGGGATACGAACCCACATCCCTTGACTTTAAAAAGAATACACATTCCATTTCATTTTTTCTACTGGCGCCAGTAGACCTATTTTTTAACAATTCAATTTAATTAATAGATTCTAATTAAATTCCACAAATAGTTTTTAATTAAAATTGACATTTTAAATAATGGTTTATTACTTATATATATATAGAGGGCTCTGTGGAGCAATCGGTAGGGTGTCGCCATTTTGCACAGGAGATCGGTGTTTGCATCCTGGAAATGGTTGAATTTTTTCATTAAATAAAAATATTTAATGTAAAAAAATCCTCAAGTATGCCCTGGATTGGAACATTGGGTCCCACCACAATAGAGCCCTCAAAGGAGGAGAGGGAGTTGCTGTGACACCCCGGAAGAGACGTAAAGAAGGATTTCTTCTCAATGATGCACTCTTCTCAAGAAGTAAACTACACGCCGGTGCTGAGAAAGTCCCCTCCTCAACTAGGACCTTCCTAGCATAGAATAGGCTGGAATAAAGAGACTGGGTGGAATTAGATATAGGAGTAGTTAGCTAGGGGTGCCGATAGATGGCTACGGCCATAGATCGGCTGGTTTTGAGGTGTGTGTCTCCGTACACGAAAGCACGTCGGGTAAATAAATGGGGAACCCGGTAGGTGGGTCTAAACCAGTGTTTCCCAACCTTTTTTGTGCCATGCCCCACCTAAGCCTTTCTAAAATTCTTATGCCCCCCTATGTAACACGTTACTACTTTTTTCTTTCAATTTTGGCACCGAAGCATTGCATTTAAATGGCCCGCAGCAAAAGGGTTAAGCTCGTGTCGAATTGCCCCCCTTAACAATCAAAACGTGGGCCCCACGTTGGTCTAAACGGTCCAAATGAAATGAAAAAATGACTAATATATTTGGAAGTGTCAAGGCCTGTAATTTCGTCGGGCAACTCAGTTTCAGCCTTTTTTTGATCAAATGGTACAATTATAGTTTCAATTCTTTAATTCGACCATCTTCAAGACGTTAGACTCTAAGAACCACCTCGTGAACAATCAAAGTACTGGAACTGGAATTATACCAAGTGACAAAAAAAAAAAAAATGATTTTTCCAAATCTTTTATTAATTATACTCTCTTAGGACTGAGTTACCTGACGAAATTTCAGGGCAGGAGTCTTAAAGTATTAAAAAAACGACTCATCTGAAAACCCACAATTTTTTCTTTAAATGCCTTCGGGGCAAAGACTACCTGGGAGTGGAACCCGTAATCTCCAGCTCTTCACTTGCCCATTCAATACCATGATCATTCATAATAATAATAATGAAGCATAATATTTGTCAAGGTGAAGTCTTTTTCAGCATCTGAGGCCATTTAGACACCGTTTTTTTTTTTTTTTTTTTTTTTTTTTTTTTTTTTAATTTTTTGCCCATATAATATAATAAAAAAATTTTTTTCACTATAATGGGAAGTGACTTTTGGTACGTGATGCGAGACCTCTACTTCTGCACCAAGGGACAGAACTAAGATACAAATTTTAATTAAAAATCAATCAATGCCTTTAAATGAAGGGATAGTTGCCTCTTGAGCATTTCACCTAAAGTGGACAAAGGGCATAACATTTTCCTTTGGACTATAAATTAGTTCCCAATAACTTCACTATTGTGTAATTGGCAATAATAATTTCTATAAGGCCGTTTATATAAATAAATCTGTGTTCATGAGACATCTCAACTTTAACAGAAGGCGTCAAGAGAAATTGAATTCTCAAAAAAACAAACGATGATATTTGCTGCTTTAGTTTTCCATTTCTTAGAAATTTCGTTTTATTTCTTGATGTCTTGTAGCTTTAATAATTAATTAATGCTAGACTTCAAAGTAATATAATATTAAATTTATATAACCAAGTTTCCTCCTTATGTTGGTATTTCGCTCAAAACCAACAAGAAAACAACTCTCTTCTCGTTGTCTGTTTAATTTTCATGGGGAAATTTAAAAATAAATTATTTTTATTATTAAAAAAGTAAGAAAACAGAGAGAGGGGAAAAAAAATTAATTTAAACAAGAAATAAGCAGGCAACTTTGTACAAAAGTAAACAAGCAGCTTTATTTCTTGGATCTAATGCCCCCCCCCCCCACCATACGCCCCTTGGAAGGTTAAAGATTGGACATTGATAATCTTCAAGGGGTGTGGGATCGGTTCCAATGCATTTATTTAAATCAATCGGATACCAATTGGTATAAATAAATATGCCTGGATCATTGTATCGTAAATAAATTTATTATATATTGTTTAATGTCTCTATGGCCTCAAATGCCGTAAAAAAAGCATTAAAATGAAATTGATCATTTCTAAAAAAAGGTCTGTGGCTCGCCAATGTTGTCTATTTGTCTCATTTGTCTTTGTATCTGCGTGGGGTCGTTGCTAGGCAAATTAAACGACCAACTCACTAATGAACTTTTCGATTAATTGCTCCAGAACATGCTCAGTTGATAATTTCTAGGCAGATTTATCAACTACCCATACTGGAGGAAATTAATTTGTGAGTTGGTCATTTAGATCGTCCAAACTAAGTTCTTATCTCTGACTTCTTGTAGCTATGTATGTATTGGCGAAACCTGGGGAGGAGGGGGGGGGGGCAAGATGATCTAGAATATTTACGACATTTTTTCATTTTATCCCTTCCTTCCTTTAAATTAAAGGGAATTTGTTTTTTGAAAATAAATATTTTTTCAAAGAAAGGGAAAAAGAAATAAATGTCAAAAGTTGAAAGCAAAAGCACCTCCCTCTCCTCTAACATCAGACATTCTCTTGGTTTAGGGGATTATATATAGTGAGAAAGTGATTTTGAGACAAGGAACAGAGAAATAAAAATTGTAAGATCATTGAAAAGCTATGATCGTTAAAAGCACCTATAATATTTCCCCTCTTCTTACTTGCACGTGTGAGGTCATTGACTCAATATCTACCACGTGGTCTCGTTTTAGAGTAAAATTCTTGAATTAGAGAGATTATTGCTGGGGTTTAGAAATTTGAATTTGTTTGTGATAGAATTTTTGGAAATGATTATCCTTTCAGTTACATAATTCCAAAAGTTAAGTAATCAATAAATTGCGGTCGTTTGGCCTATTTCGGGGTAGGCGTTGGAGTGATTTTCTGCCAGCTTTGAACCAGCGACCACCATGATGGCGATGAGGAACCACACCCAAAGACCCTTCAATCAAGCCATTCTTTAAGCAGTTTTTTTTTTGTTCCTCTTCTTTTTTGAAATTATCGAAATGTGCAGGGCGCTGGGTGGTCGTGTGGAGGCGGCGGTGGTGGCGCGCAGACCCCGGGGCCGTTCGATCACCCACCTGCCTGCTTATGCGCATGCGCAGTAAGGCATCGCGAGTCCGCTCGCCCGTCGCCGCGCACTCACCACTCTTGTGGTCCAGCTGTTCCGGTTAAGTGCTCAGTCAGTGTGTTTGGTAAAAGTCAGTCAAGTAATCAGGGCCTTTCCACCCGACGAGTTTTTTTATCTATCGGTTCATCTCAGGTTTGCTGATTAAAAAAAAAAAAAACAAACAAAAGAAAAAAGAAAAGAAAAGATTAGCGTGTGTTGTCGTTTTTTTTAGATGCACGATCTCAGAGGGGTCTAGTTAGTGTGTGTTTAATTTTTGTGCACGATTGAATTGAAGTAATCATGTATTTGGTAGTGGAAAGTCATTAGTTGTTGGTCTTAGAGAGAAAGGGTTGTTTAGTCCCCGAGCAAGAGATCCCGGGGCAATGATGCTGGATAATAGTGGGAATCCGCGAAACGACGGGATCGACCTCGCGGACCGTGGGTCGGGTCTAACAGGTCTAGGTAAATGATCGTGGGGGGCGGCGATGGCCGACGGCGAGCGGCTCCTTGGCACCGGCGAACGTGCTTGGACAAGTCTGAAAGCACCACACCATGATCGACGACGTTCACTTGCCCCACGTCCACCGAAATGGGCAAGTTGCCGGGCCCCGCCACGAGGTGCTCGATCTGTCGAAGAGCGTGGTTCACATGCCAATCTCGAGGGTTTAATCGCGCCGCAGTCGGCCGCCGCCGCGCCCGCTGGCGCTCTCTTGGCCCATCGCAACATCGGAAAGGAGGTAGTAGAAGACACGATAGATGAACCCTCGCTTCACTTGGGTAGAAGGGATGGATGCTCCTCGCTCTCTCTTATTTGCCCTAAAGCGTCCATCTCCTCTCAAGTCTATTTTTAGAACACGTCCATTACAAAATGTAATCACATTACAAAGGGCACGCTTTAGTCATTTTAGGTTTTACCCTTCAAATTAATTGTTTTAATGTCTTTGTTATTTTATTAAAATGGTCTTTTTTTTTTTTTTGAATGCATTATATATATTATTTTTACGTAGAAATATAATATTTATAAAGCCTTTTTAAATGTTCAAAAAATTGTTTACTTTATTGGGCAAAAGAGTCAACAAATTACGGACTCAGATTTGAATAAAAAAAAAAAAAAGTAAATAGATTGAATGCTTTTAAAACAAATGGGAAAAAATTTATTTTATTAATATTAATAAAATAAAAGATATTAGAGTAGAATAGATGACGTAAACACGATGGCAAAGAAAGAATCTATTTATCAAGATAAAAAATATACATTAGGTTCAACTTTC
>JAAAKE020001134.1:0-11357 GCA_010014785.2 Anisolabis maritima
TGCTTTTTTAGGTCTGGAACCAATCTACTATTTTTCCATTTAGCTAATATCTTTTTTTACACGATTTTATTGGGAACTTATCTATCGTGTAAAAAGAGAATTAGGTGTAAATAAATTTTAACATTTACATTTTTTGAAAACTTATTAATAAGACGGTTAAATCGCTGTGCTGGCTTTTAAAAAAATATATAACTCGAAAACTGGAGAATTCGATAAAGGGTAAGACACGTATATATTTTTTTTTTTGTCTCTAGCATCATCAAAAATTGTCATCTTGATTCTTGATGTAAAGTTTTTGGGCTCAGAGAACCTCAATTCAAGGAGATTCGTCCATTTAAAAAAAATTTTCTTCAATTAACTCTTAGAGTGATAAACAAATAGGTAAAAAAACAGACATACAGACACACACACACACACACTATCGCTCACAAACACAGGTGGCCCTTGGGCGTTTTCCGCTTATCTCCACCCAGAGACATACAGACAGACCATTTTGCGAGAATCAATCTTTTAGATTCAGAGAACTTCGAAACGTATATTTCTGTTGAAATCTCGACATCGATTTTTGTGGCGATCGCAATATTTTCTCATTACATATTTTATATATAGGTAAGAGAAAGTAAAAATGACTAAATACTTTTTTTTCGATTAATAACTTTGGGCGATTGAAAGAAAAACTTTAAATTTATTATTTTTTACTCCTATGTTGATGACATTTGTGATAAGACGAATCATATCCATTTATTGAATTTCACTTGTCCCACGACCCAATTCTAAAGTCATTTACCTTGTACTATTTCCAAGTTGAATTCTAAATAATTTTTTTCAAAATTTTAAGAAAATAGTAAATAAAACAAAAATATTGATAATTTCTCAGATGTATTTTTGGAAGGAAATTGGTGTCTCCTACATTTCGCTTTATGTATTGGCATGCAAAGATTCATCAGTAGACAGAGCTGGGCAAAATACATCATATCATATATTTGAAATACAAATACTTTAAAATACTCGAGAAAATATATTTGAAATACAAAATACCCTTGAAAATATTTAAAACAAAAAGCGATAAATAAATAAAAAAAAAAGTATTTTGAGTATTTTCTTAGCGAATTTCAAATACAAAATACTTTGAACTCATGTATTTGAAATGTGTCCAGCTCTGTCGGTGGAGTTATTTTTTATTTAATTATGAGAATATCATTACCGATAAATTTTATTGTATACTTATAATAAGAAAAAATCTTCTCGACTCAAGGTCATCGGAACAGTTTAAATATTTTATGACTTTATATATTCCTATTTTATATATTACGACTTTTTTAAATTAAATATTTATATTTTAAACAGTGTCGTCATTTGGGAGGGGGTAAGAGGGGAGATGTTTGACACCCGCAAATGTCAACCAACAAGACGAAAGCATCTTTTTTTTTAATAAAAAACTATCCTTGTTAATATAAGACTGATCACCATATGGAGATTTAGAAGATTAATTAGCACCTTTGAACCCTAAACAAAATATTGAAATGAGGCCACTAATTTTAAATTTTAAATTAAAAAAAAAAAAAACTTTCAAATTATTTATTTTTCTAATTAATTTGAAGATGGATTTTATGCAGGGCGGATCCCCCTGAAATTTGGGAGATCCAGGCATTTAAGACACTCAAATGCGCCCTTTATGTCATTAACCCTGTTATTAGGGGTGAGATTATCTTCTACCCCAGGAGGAGACTCTTGGCAAAGTTTAAATAATTTTTTGCGGCAAGCTGGACTCGAATCCGAGTTTTTTTTTTGCAACTCTAGATCCTTAATTCGCAGCTTATTCGTCTTAGCCATTTTCTCCTCATTAATTGTAAGAATTTTATTTGAAAAAATTTTTAATTTATTATATAAATTTTGAAAATTAAATTTGTTTGTCTTTTCGACATCTGAGGCCATATAGACATATCGATAAATAGTAGAGAGTTTTACAATTCAAGAGATCCGTCCATATTTATTTATACAAATTGGTAGCCAATATAATTTTAAAGAAATTTTATCGTTATGGTCGGGAAAGGAACCAATAAGCCTTAGATAATGAAGTGAGACCTATACATCTGAGGGCCAGAGGCAATTTTTGAAAATTGTGTAATAAAAAAAAATTCAAAAAGAAAGTTTGGATTTTTTCGTGGGAGGAGCGAAGAAAAATTTTTATCTGATAAATAGTAAATTTTTTGTTGTTTTTGTGTAATATTATATTATATTTCATTTTGACATTCAAAAATTATTATTCAGTTTAAGTGTTCAAAATTCAAGGAAATTTATATCTAGAATCTATAGAATTAAAAATCAAAGATCCAGGGGGAAGGAGAGCAACACTCCTCAAAGAAGCCTTTGCACCCCACACCCAAAAAAAAAAAAAAAATTAGAGAAGTGCTTGATTGTTCAAATTCTAATGAAAAAAGTTCCAGGTGGGTGTCATCCCGGTGAACTCCCGAAATAAATATTCAAAAATTAGTCTTTTTTTTTTTTTTCAAATTCAGAATAAATTCTAAATTTAAGAAGTGATAATGTAAAAGTATTCTAAATATCGAGCGTAGATTAAACATATAACGGATTAATCGGTCGACTTTTAGTTTTCTATTGTTCCTTCAAAAAAATTTTGTGAATTTTTCATTTTTCTTCCCTGACAATCTCGAAAAAATTTCCCATTCATTCACTTGAATTTTTTTTTTCATAAGCCGCTCTAATTTACCTCTACACCCAATCTCTTCCCCGCGTCTACAAAATTGATATATTTTTACCGCCGACTAATCGGTTCCTTGGCCTAGATTATTGAATACAGCACCCGAAAGGTCGGCAGAGGTAACTAAAGTATACTGAAACGAAAAAAAAATCTCACATACATTCCTTAATTAAAATTTTCACAATAGAATTTGTTTGTTTAATTTTATCAGTTTTTTATAAAAAAAATTATTTTATTTTTATACTTCCTAGAAGTTGATTAAAAAAAAATTTGTTTAAAAAACAATTTCTAGATAACCTGTTCGCATATCTGACCGCTCCTTTTGTTTTTATCAAGTTTAATGGAATGTTAATTTAATTATCAATATTTTTTGCGTTAAGATCGTAGATTTTGCTAATTAATGATTCGCAGTAGAAAAAGAAAGAAATATTCTCTCATTTCAAATATATACATTTTTTTTTGTTTGTATATAAATAGATTTCGATTATTATGATTGAATGGGATAAATAAAAGTGGCGGCTTTAAATTAATATTCATATCGAAGGAGCTTCCAAATTTCCTTTGAAACATCAATAAAGATTATCCATTTATTTTAAGTGTGGATTTGTGATTTTGTTTGATTAAATGACGTTTCCCGAGGATGGGCCGATTAAGAGTTAAATGGCAGGTAAATAAATAAAAAATAAATTACTACGCATTAAATATATTAAAAACAAATGGTTTTAGACTCGAAATTCAGTCCTCTTAGTCATTACTCTGTTCTGAGTCTTTATTTTCCAATAAAATTTATTATTTTTTAATTAATTTTTGCTTTTTTTTTTAGGATTTATGAGATGAGTCATTTTTTCACTCCGCTGTGAATTATGGAAAGTTACCTCTGATCTGATCAACTAATTATAAGTAAAGGTAAATGAAAGGATTTTAGAGAAAATGTAGTGGAATCAAGGTGACGTTTGAAAATGTATTTTTAGCAATGTCAATTTATCGAGAAATGAAAAGAGAAATTGTATATTGAGAGGGATTTAAGAAAATAGGGGAGAGAGCCTAATGAAGTGCTCACCTGGAGAGAAGCATTGGGCGTGATGAACACGTGGTAAGTGACGGAACAAACAAGTGAGAGCGAGACACACATGGGGGGCATAAGGATCAAGAACAGCTCTTGTCTAATGTCCAATGCCGACTGAAATGAAAGGCCAGTCAGTGGAAATGGAGGAGTGGAAGCCCGGTCACGTGCTGGCTCCCCTCCCCCGATCACTATTTCTCCTCCTCCCCCACCTTCTCGTACAGCGTTGCTTTATGCCTCGTTTTAACGGACATTCACTTAGTTTACATTCATTCAAAACATTTACTTCCCCTAAACCTATTTTAATCATTTTATAAACTACCTTTTTATGCAAGTTCGGGTTAGCATAGGAAAGGATAGAGGAATAAAATTCCGTTTGTTATCAGCTGTAATAGAAAAATGTTTGTTTTTTAAGTCTTTATAAGCAGTGATTGTGATACTTTTTTTTCCGTGCGCTCCCCTTTTTACATTCTATAGTTTTATTTATATTTTGATATTATTAAAAAAAAGGGTAGCAACGCGAATTAAAATTTTCTTTACGAAATTCTAAAATCAATTCCTCGAAATTTTATCTGACCTTTTTTTAAGGGTTAAAGATTTGCCAATAGTGTGGTGTGAACACCCCCCCCCCCACTCCCCTCCTAGTAAAAAAACATGAATTTCAATAAAACCGGGCAAATAAATGAAAAAATTTACAAAATTTTAAATTGAATTTCTAATCAGGGTACACTTTAAAAAGAAAAACTTGATTCTAAAAAGCATACATGAAAAACTATACAAACTTATTTGAGCCCCCCCCCCCCCCCTAGAAACATGAATTCTGGCTATGCTACTGGTATAGATGGAATAGCTGGTAGCCCCCAAAACGATCACCCATTAAATGTCAGGTGGAGAAGAGTTATATGAAAAATGGTAAATTGCAAAAGAAAAAAAAAATATTAAAATAAACAAAAATGGAGAAATAGACTAGAAATAAAAAGCTACAATAGTGTGCTAAAATTAGTTCGTTTTTGCTTGCTGGAAGATAGGCAACCCAAATGACAATCTCGCTAGGTTTTTTTTGATAAATTACTCCATTTAGAGCGGACCATGCATGTATGTACTCTTGTTAAATTTCCCTAGAAATTAACAACTGAGCCGGCAAGCAATGCCTACCTTCCATTAACCAAACATGAAATAATTTATGCCGGCTATGGTAAAGTAGTAATTAAATCATTTAGCCAATTCTTGTTCTTTTTCTACTTTAGCCTGAGTTTTGGAAAAAAAAATAAACCACCCTTCGCACATCTTGACGCTTTATGAGGGAGGGAGAAAGACTGACATTTTTGGGGAGAGAAGAAATTTCAGACATACCTCGGGTAATTCGTGGTCGCCACCCTCCTACTAACAAAATGTGAGGCCGAGCGAAAATAAAAATCAGGGATCTAATTTACTCTCTCAGCCTGTGACGTCTATTTAATATATATTTTTATATGTAAATTATTAAACGCAGGGCTTTCTTTGCGAATCTGAAAGGCCTCTTATAATTCTAAATACCGTAGTATAGCTTAGTGAGCCGCGGGTTGCATTGAATTTAATCGCGTTTTAATGTTAAGCGGGCCACGGTAAAGTGCTCCGCAGGCCACAGGTGGCTTGCGGGCCATGCGTTGAAGACCCCTGCAATGTAGCATATTTAGTATTTAATAAATCATTTTAACGACAATAAATAAATATAAGTTTATTATAGAATATATTAAATTTTTTAATGCGGTCTTTATACTAATCAAATCTAAAATTAGATACCTTATGTAAAAGAAGGATTTGAATATTTTGCGAAATGTAATTTCAAAAATAGTTTTTATTCTCCATTTCAATCAAATGGATGGTGATGTAATTTGTATCACGGATTACAGTATATGACATCGGCGGATGGATTTCCTGATTGATTATTGTTTGGAAAAAATGATGATTATTATTATTATTTGTATGTTTTGAGGATGATAAAAAAATTTCTCAAATATGTTTATATAAATGTTATATTTGCTAAAATAGGTATTCCTTTGTGTCAGGCCGTGCGACGGATGAGTTTTTTTTTAGTTTGTTAGTAACTTTATTTCTTATACCAACCCTGAGGACCGTATTTAGAAACATTTCTAAAAAAAAATTCCTAACGCTATATAAGAAAAACTAGAGACTAGAAATTGCAAACAATTTTTATGATTTAGAGAGAACCAAAACGTTATACTCAAAGGGAAGGAATAAAATCACTGCACTGCAGGCTGCTGAACTTTAATTTTATTCCCCAACTATTATTTAAATATTAAGATTTTATATATAGTACATGAACAGGTATGGACTCGTAGCACGTAGCTACCCGAAGGTCTTTATAAGATTTAGAATACTTTAAAAAATTCCCTTCCAATTCAAGTAAAATACTCATTTCTTTTGAATAATATTCTTTAGTTTTATGTAAAATATTTTTCTATTACATCATTAAGAATTAAAATAAAAATGAAAGAATATTAGTAAAGATCATTGGTGATAAATTCATAGCATAGTACATATGGCATAAAAATGTGTTATTTAAAATTTGCAAAAATGAAATTGCCAATTTACCTGAGAGCCCAAAAATAATAATACAAAAAAAAGATTGCATTTATCATTTAAGGTTTGACTCCACTAATATTGAGGAATTCTTGAATTATAATGTGAAATATATATATTAAATGACTAAAAAGTATAATTAATAATTAATAATATTGAATTAAAATACCTAAGTAAAAAGACTAAGAAACGAGCAGTTTGAGAGGGAGGTGACCGGCTACCATGATGGCTGTCTACAAATTGAAACGTTGGATTGTTTACAAACAGCGACGTGGATTCTGTACTTTACAAAGCTTGCCACTGAACTGATCTGAATAGACAACTCGTCTTCCCTTCCAAGAGGCAATTTTAGCGCTAAAGATTTGAACCCTTTTGATAGGCCAATTAATCAGGAGGGGAAATCGGCACCAGAGAAGGAAAAAGAGGAGGAGAGAGACGAAGAAGAGATTGATAAATTTCTAAATAATAATAAAATAAAAAATAGGCAAAGAAATTGCAATACTTTTACCGCACTTTTTAGCCATCGCTAAACATATCCTCTGGGAGTATAAGATGTAAATAAACAAGTATTTGAATTATAAGGTTATAAAACATTTATAATATAAATATAACAGTTCCAAATAATAATTATATATTTAAATTATTTGAAATTGATTACTCGAAAGCCCTAGAGTTCTGATAAAGATCTTAGCCAAGCCCGAAACGTCAGCAGAGGATGGCAGAATTAAAAGATCTCGAGATGCAATTCTTTATTTTCTCCATCTTCAGCATTACCTACTCCAGGTGAATGTATTTTGGTGTCAATCAGTTGAGGGGGCAGGGGAGTAATTTCCCCCATTTACCTCTTTCCCCCAAAAGGAGGACACTTATTATCGACCTAGGATCTCTCCGCCCCCTCCCGGTCCTGAAAAAATATTTTGGCTGTAGGCTTGATTTGTTCAATTTATTTTGAGACGTATAGTATAGATATATTATTTATTAGTTTTTAGAAAATAATATTGGTTATTTATAAATTAAATAATCCGAACCCTATTATTTTAGACTAAATTTGTGAATAAGTAAAAATTCGAAGCCGAGTTATATTGCAACTTCAATCCGTAATCCGGGTCTTAAGTTAAGGTTTTTCTTAGGAACGGCTATTTCGTGGACCGTATCTATCGCATATACCATAATTGCTGGGACAGTGAGAGATTTTCTCAAAAATTAATTGCAAAAAATGATGAAATAAAATCTCAGAATGGAAAAAATTGATAATTTCAAAAAATGATAACTAATTCCGGACTCCTCACATTAATGTTTCCAAATTTGATTATTTTCTTGATAGAGAAAGAAACGGACGTAATTCTTTTAGTGTATATTTGATGAATTACAGTATAATATTAAGATTTATGGCATTATGATTTATTATAGATAAAATCTACCCAAAAACGCATGTTCACTTGGATCAAACGAACAAATATTGACTTGGCCTAATGAGAAAACAAAGGTGAAAATTTTTATTTAGGTTAATAATATGATTTATAATGAAGATAGCCCAAAATACACCTAGTTATTAATTTAATGGATATTTTTTATTTCCGAATAAACTAAAGCAATAAATAAAAAAAAAAAAAAAAAACAAAACAAAACAAATAATTAAGAAAAATAGCAGGGTGTAACCAATCAACTCACCTTTAATATATATCTTTCAGGTAAATTATATGCTTCTTGAGAGAATTTGAGAGAAGGGAGATTTTTGTGAGAGCTTAGAAAATGCCAATACATTATTATAGTCTGAATGATTTATTTTTATAATCAATAAACTCATCTATGACCAGTGTGTGAATCATTATGTTAATATAGGCATATCATTAATATGAATAAAATGTAATCGAAATTTTACACAAAAAGCACTTAGCAACCAAAACAAAACAAAAAAAAAAACATTGAGACTTGGTGCATCTCAAAATAAACCAAAATAATTCTAAAGACCTTACAAAACGAAATATTTATTTGGACTCAACTCCCCCCCCCACCCAAAAAAAAAAAAAAAAAAAAATCCGCCCTACTCTAGTGGTGTGCATTTCGTTAATCGAGGGGATTAAATTTGTTCGAAGATTAATGAAATGAAATAATAAAACATTTATAGCCATCTTAAACCCACTATAAATTCGTTTTTGTTCGGTTGCTGGAAAGTAGGCAACCCAAATATTAACTCATTAATGAATTTTTTGATTAATTGCACCAGAGTTCCCTTTAGAGATGTTGAGTTTTAGGAATATTTAAATTGCGCTACGTGGTCTGTCCTAGAGCAATTAATCGAAAAAGACATCCATTAGTGAATTGGTCAATTGAGTTGCCTAGCTTCCAGTAATTAAACCCGGACGAATTTATCTAATCCATGGTATAGTAGAAAAAAAAATTAGCGTCTAATACGAAAAAAAATATTTTTTATATATAGAAAAGAGGGGAGGGGGTGCGATAGACCCCCTTTTTTATTATTAACCAATCCATTCCAAAAACCCTACGCTGTAAAAAAAAAAAAAAAAAACAGATTTGAAATCTGATGCTCACGCTAGTTAGCTTTCCTGGAGATTTTTCCAGACCAGTGTAATGATATATATATATATATATATATATATATATATAATAGTGATAATTAAATCTTTTATTGGAATGCTAGAATTTTTGTTTCTATAAATCAAATTTTTACGTAAGAAGAGTTATTAAAAATATATCATGAAATAAATAATATATAACAAAAAGTTATGTAACTTAACCTTGAAAGAGGTATAAAATATGAATAAAATGTAACTTTGAGGTTAATTGAATTCAATAAGATAGATGGATATATTGATTATTAATGTTTGTTTTATTTATGCCGTTTCGGCCTTGAAAAGGATCTAATTGGTTTTCAGCAGTAAGAAAACTTCTTTCAAAGGCTTTTCATTTGAAAAATTTTATTAATTAATTAGCCACCTCTCGTAACTAAAAACGCCTAGAATCAATTTTTTATCTCTTTCCGTCATGATGACCTTTTATTTTGAAAAAATTCCTTGATTTTTTGAAAACATATTCGCCATATGTACATGTTTGCATTATTATGTTATCGTTTGTAATTTTAAATTTGAATGTTGTATTGCTTAATTATTTTTTCTTATGATTAATTTAACTGAAGTGAGGGAGGGGGATAAAGAGAGATAGTTAACCGCTGGGGATTGACAAGTGAAGCGAAAGAGATGCAAAACCCCCTATGAATTGATAAATTTTACTTATTTTTGTGAGAAAAGTGGTGGGTCCGTGAGCATCAAGGGAGTTGGGCCCAGAATCACCAGGATCTTTGAGAGTTCTAGGACTCGATCCCAGGAATAAAATAATTTACAAAAACATTGATTAAATTAAAGACGGCCAGGCTATTTGAATTAATAAATTTGATGATAATAATAGGGTATATTTTAAAATAATATTTTATTAAATAAATGTATTTACTAGAATTTCGAAGAATCTTTTTTGAGTATTTATTAATTGAAAATGTCGAATATTGCAAAATTTTTTTAATTAAAAAAAAATATATAATAATGTAAGAAATAATTTTCTTCAAATTTTATAAGCTATCACTTTTGCATTTTTATTTTAATTATTTGGTACTTTATAAAGATTTTTATTATTCTACTGTAAAAACATTTTGGGGCTCCAATTAAAATTAAAATTTGCTACTAGATTCATTCATGGACAGAAGATAAGAGATTTTTAAAAGAGAGGGGGAAGAGAGTAAAAATACCAACAAATTTTTAATCTTTTTTATTATATAAATATATAATAACAATAATAATAATAATAATAATAAATAATAATGTCTTTAACTCTAAATGGTTTTCTAAAAAATGAACTTTTATTATTGCATTTCTAAATTAATATAAGGACATGGGGATTGAGAAAGCTATTTAAAAATAAAGATTAAAATTTTGTTAGTATTTTTGGTTTTCTCTTAAATTCTCTTATCTACGCCCAGGAATGAATCTATTAGCAAATTTTAATTTTAGAAAAATAAAAATTTTTACAAACTACCCAAGTAATTAAAACATAAAATGCAGACACTTTATAAAATTTGAAGAAAATCATTTCTCACATTATTATATTATTATTTTTTTAATAAAAAAAAGTTTTAATTAAAATATAAAATTAGACATATTTTCAATTAATAAATATTCAAAAAAGGTTCTTTGAAATTTGAATAAAGGTTAAAAGTAAAGGATGGGAAATTATCGATCAGTTCCAATAAAGTAGTGATCTGATTGTGGTTATAAGCTATATCATAATTGAATTTTAATATTCCCAAATCATAAATACTAAATGAAGAAATTTAATTCTCGATATCTAATCAATTTATATAATTTTATAATTATTAAAATTATTTCGATTTTTTTAATGAAATATCTAGAAACTTAGAGGTCAAATGGATACCGTACTATGGGGGCAATATTTATGGGACGCCAATTTTATAAACAAAAGTAAAAGTATTTTTTTTTAATATATAATGATCAAAATATTACCAAATTCCCAATATATTTTAATAATAAGTGGTTAAATAATTATTAGGCTTATCATCAAAGAGAAGGAAAAATGCGCTTTTAAAAAATGCGTTAAGAAAAAAATATTTTGATAATAAAATAGATATACATAGTATAATAAGAGATTTCAAAGAAATTTTAAATAGATATTATATATATTAATGAACAAGCTATGTGTTAAAAACGTATATTGATGTATATTCGTAAAAAAATTTAAAATTACTGGTGTATTCAGGGAATCGTAAAAAAAAAAATACAAAATTACAATAAAAATATCAAAAAAATAATTGAAAAAAATTATAAAAATAAAATTTTTTTAGTTTTCAATATTTAAATAAACAAAAAAAAAAAAAAAAAAAAAAAACAAATTTTACTCTATAATATCTTACTAAATTTTCCTTGTTTTCCCCTCTAACCCAAATAAGAACCTATGCTACTG
>JAAAKE020001156.1:0-11355 GCA_010014785.2 Anisolabis maritima
GAAAAACCAAATTGCAACACTTTTTTAGTCATCCTGTTTGAAGTCAAAGTCATGTCATGTTGATTTTTATATAAATAAAAAAAAAAAAAAAAAAAAAGTCAAAATAAAATTTCTTTTCAGTCCAAAGGATTGTTATGCAACTCCGTCCAAACGATTTAATTATTATCACTGTCCTGCCCTAGCAAATCGTAATTCAGGATCAATATTAGGGGCCCTTCTTATGCCCTCCTTGTGCGGGAAAGTTAAACCATCCCAGCTCTTTAGTCGACGTTTTCTTCTTCTTCATATGATGAGGAGCAGGAAACTCTGTACCAATTTAGACTTCGTATGTTTGCAAGTTTGTACCATAATTGCGTTACTAAAATTCAATGTCATGAAAAAGGTTTTTTTTTTTTTTTTATGAGGGTCAGCGAATTCATCATCTGGCTTATCCAGTTTCAAAACTTGTTATTTCCAGCTTTTTAGGTAAATGAGTAATCTCCGTCACGAGTTACCCATGTTGTTTAGAATCCGGAATTTTTTTTTTTTTTTTTTTTTAATAAACCATAAAAAAAAAAATCTCATACTTTCATAATATATGATCGGGAGCAAGCAACTCAACATACAAAATCCAGGGGGCGTAAATTGTGTTATGCCCAACCAAACATAAACTCATCTCTCGCTGACGTTATTTCCAACAAAGCACTATCAGAGAAATATAAATGTTTTCGTTTTCTTCTGGCTTATCTCTAAAATATCTGACGTCACGTTTTGTTTTATTTGCCTTTGCAAGTTGGTACGAAGCCGGAGGGAAGATGCACAGCCACCGAGATCAGTGTCAGTAAGCAAGGCCAGGCACTGCTGAATCTCGGATAGGTGGCCGCCGAGAGACAAGACTCCAGAATGTTCACTGGAAGCCATTTTCAAATTATAATTGTAAATCTCTAATCAAAATTTTTATTTTTTTGGCCATTTAAACTCCGTCCATATTTATTTATATTAATTGATAGCCAATATAATATAAATAAAGGACGGGAAACGAACCTTTGATCTTTTTTGGTACATGAGACGAGACCATGAACAGGGCATATAATATATTAATAGTAATAATACTATTACTATCACTGATATTTATTTTCAAAATTTGGAGGATTTTAGAATGAAAGTCAGCGTTATTAAAATTTTTTTGAAATAACGAATTTCGAGGATATTCATTTTATATATGATAATATAATATCTAACAATCGTTTGCATATATTAGATCCCGTTCAATTCTAAAGAGCAAGAATTAGAATGAGTGTGTAAAAGAAAGAAAAAAAAAAACTCTAGCTCAAAGTAGAGAGAGATCAAAATATTTTTAGGAGCGGGAAGATTATCTTATCTATCGTGAGAAAGTATTGTAATTGCAAATGTCGAGATTTCAACGGAAATACACGTTTTGATGTCCCTTGTGTCTAAAAAAAAAAATGGAACTCGCAAAATGATTTGTGAACAATCAAATAAAATTTTATATTTAAGCTAGAAAAGAATACTAGCACTTTACTGATGTACTTTTTTAACAGCTCTAACGATTTTGATTAAAAATTCATTTATTAGATGATTTTTGAAATGCCTCCCTGGGGCTTTTTTTTTTTTTTTTTTTTCTAATATGAATCAGAGTCTATCCTTTTTGGTTCAGGAATGGATTATTAATAATTAATATTCCGGTGAGTGAGTGGATTTCCTCCTCCCCCTTAAAAGTCCCTAGAGAATTAATTCAATTAATAACAAAGCTTCCTTATTGGTAAATCATGTCCCATAAGACGCACGTGACTTGCCAATAAACAGGCGCTTTGATTGTGCGTTGTTTAAATTTTGAATGAGGTTTAAAGTGCATTGAGGGGGGGGGGGGCTCACTCCTCTGATGAAAGACTGGCATTTCTTCTTTATTAGTATTCTTTTTCTTCATCTTTGTCAGCATATCAGGAATATTCATATTATTTTCTTCTAAGAATGAATGTCAAATGAATGGCAAAAATTTATCCATCCTCTAATTGTGATGTCTCCCCCTCCTGGGACGAACGAAACCCACCCCAGTAATATTCCCAAGAAAGTCAGTGTTAAGAATAACCACAACAATCGTTGACACAAGACGAGATAAATTGTTGTCACTACGAACTACTGATCCTTGGAACTCCAAAGGGCAACTACAATAATACAAATTATTTTTCTAATTGCCGACGTTTCGGCCACTAATCATGCCCTTTCTCAAGAGAATAAAATGTCGTGGTTTGTATTTATTAATAATTTACATGATTGGATACATTTCGTTTGTAAAATACTCTCGCTATATTAATATACATTATTGATTAAATCCCAAATGATTGTCCTGGGGATGAGGTCACGATTAGTGCCTGAAATTAAATAATTAATTTTCTCCTGAGATTGAATCAAATAACGACATTGTTGTCAGGGTATATTTATTTACATCAATTTAAATTAGTTCCCTTGGCTTTGAAGGTTATCAATATTGATAATCAATGTCAATACCTCTAACCTCTAGGTGGGAACTCATTATAATAGATTTATTTTATTAGATACTAAAAAAAGTTCAATTACAAAAGAAGTTAGATGAAATAACTTCATAGAGGGCCGCTGAATGGATCTATTAAATATTAAAATCAAAAAAAAAAAAAAAAAAAAAACGTAATATTGTAATTAATAAATTTTATTAGTTCATTTCATTTCCCTTACGTCATCAGTTACATGGATATGCTAAATACATAAAAAAATATTACTATTAATCCTTTTTCGAGAATTTTTTTTTTCCGACAGTATAATTATCCAAGCATATTTATTTATATTAATTAGTATACAATTAATTTAAATAAATTTTCATCCGAAGGTGCAGAGGTAGAGGTCTCGCCTCACGAGTCAAAGGTCCATTTTCTATCCACTTTATATCGTCGCTACCATAATTAACATAAATAAATAAAGACGTTAAAAAAAAAAAAGTTCAAATGAAATACGGAGTGTCAAATAAACTCAAAATCTCATGAGATTTTAAACACCTATTATAAAGAAATTTATTATTATCTAGTGAATGATTTTATTAATAATTCATATTAAACATAAAAAAAAAAAATATAAAATTTCATATTCATTGAATCAGTATGTATACAAAATTTCAATTACAGATTTTTTTTTTTTCTCTCTGAAATGCATATATATTAAAATAAATTCCAAGTGATTCTATCTTATTTTGTTTATCACGAAGGATAAGGAGAGAGAGAGAGATTTGATTTGTATTTGAAGAAGAAGAAGAAGAAGAAGAAGAGGACAAGGAATAGCACGTAACGTTTATAATAAATGAATAAAATGAATCAATAAAATCGATACGTTTTCCAAGGAAATGAAGGTCTCTCTCTCTCTCTCTCTCCCTTGTTCTAAGGGTCAAATAAATACATCCGAGTCCTTGATGATCCTTTATTTCGATCTTCTTCAACTAAATTTTATTTTTAAAACAAAAGTGAATTATAGACTATTAAAAGGAAAATGTTTAAATAAATAAATAAAAAAGAAGGAATTACAAATTACAAACACTAACAAAATGAAGAAGAATCATCTTTTGGTGCAGAGTGAAAAATTTATTTATATTTTATTATGCCTATTAATTAATATAAATAAATAAGGACGGAGTCAGAGATAGTAAGATCAATCTTGATCCGAAGAGGAAAGGAAAAAAAAAAAATAGAATTTTATTTCTAGATAGATGACAGCCATCCAGGGAGAGAAGCGTTTTGGTTCCTTTCTCAATCCTTTAAACATTTCTTCTCCTGATGAAGGCAACCGAAATGTCGACTTTTTTTTTTTCTTTTTTAGTAATAAAGGATTGAAAAGGGAAGTTATTGTCTTTTCTCATCTTAAAAAGCACACCCCCCCCCCCCCCCCCCCCCTCCTCCGGCCGAGAGGTTATAGATACCGACATTGTCGACCTTAAAACCCAAAGATGTAGGTTCGGATCTCAGGCAGTCCGATGAAAATTTATTTAAAGCAATTGGTATAAATAAATATATCTGGATAATTAGTATCGTATATATCTTTTAATTTCTATATGGCCTCAGATGTCGAAAAAGTGGAAAATGTATGACTCCATGATGACATCGGAATATGCCAGGAGGATAGGGAAGTAATGTGAAGGCGTCAATTAAGAAATAAAATATTCTTTAAGGCTATTGATTTTGTTTTATTGAAAGCATCATCAGGCCTTGCGTTGAAAACTTTCCGTCTTCATATTCTAATGAATAATACCGTAATTACTTGTAGAACTAGCCAATTCCATGCCTCCATGCCACTATTTTCTCCAGAACTTACAATTAATTCCCAAACATTCAAATCTTCTTTTTGATTTTCTCACTCTCTCTTATTCTTGCCCCTCCTGGTTGAATGTGCTCGCGCTTCGTAAGTACCCATTTCCAAAAAACAAAAAATATCTTGTTTAAATTCACTTGATTGTAAAAATTTATTGGATAAGGAAACGGAAACACAATATTATCCTAAGAAAGTTACTCTTCAAAGTAATTACAATGTGAAAGGGTTGACAAAATCAAATTTATACACGTCAAGCGAGTCAAATAAAATTTCACTAATCATGTGTGTGACAAGGTATACAAATAAATCATTTCGCTTTGTTGGAGGATAAAGAACACGGAGGAAGTGACACTGTCCAAAAGGAGATATGTTTTCTATTTCATTTTTGGTGAACCCATACACTTACAAGACATACACGATTTATATGGGTTAAAGGGAAAACACGAAAACGATGCTTTAAGAGTTGACTCTTTTGAAATATTAAAGGACAAAATAAGACCTGAAAACTACCAATTGATATAAATAAATATGTCTGGATTAAATGTATCCTAAAAATATATTCTATATCGTTTAAAGTCTCTATGAAAAGACCTGAAAACAGGGAAATTTTATTAAATTTTAAAAAGATTTGAAATTTTATTGAATAAATATTTTCTTTTCATTTCGCCTACCTCTCAGGATTCATTTCTTTTCTTAAGGTGAACGGAGACACACACCTCAAACTCAGCCGCCCTCTGGCTGTAGCCATCGGCTCCCCGTGAAGTTACTTGATTTCCTATCTCTCACTCCTCCCCCTTCTAACTAGCTCACCACTCCTAATTCTATTTCCTCCCAGTCCCTTTCATTCAAACATTAGGGGAAATAGGAAGGATGTCCTAGTTAGAGGGACTTGCGAAGAATGCATCATTGAGATGGAATTCTTCTTTAGGTCCTTTCCATAGGACGGGGTTTCACAGCAACTCCGTCTCCTCGTAGCGTTGCCTGTGGTGGGATCCGCTGTTCCAATCAAAGACATACTTGATAATTTGTTTATATTCAATGAAAAAGCCCTTCATACTCGGAATGCGAACGGAGACACCCTACTGATTCCTTCGCGGAAAAAGAAAGGGTATAATTGACAAATGTTCTTTCGTATATATATTTGAATATATTAATTATCTATTTTAAAAATTGGAAAAGAAAAGAAAATTCATTTTATAATATAATTCTCTTTATATGAAATTTGAACATATTAATCCAAATTTATTGTTATATAGGATGATTATTTAATGAAAAAGAGCCATTTTATTTTATTTAAAATAAATGAAAGAGATTAAATAATTTATTTTACTAATTTTCAAATTTACTTGAATAATATTTTGAGAAAATAAAAAAAAAAAAACTAAAAAATACATCACATCTTTGTCCTTTTTAATTGAAAAACTTCGAGGTGCAAGAACCCTGGGTACCATGCTTAAATATAAAGTTTAAGTCTTGAGCAGCTATTCATTTTTTCACACACCCCCCCCCCCCCCCCCCACAGTGGCCATTTTGTGACACGTATTTTTTTAGACCTCAAAACGTGTATTTTCTTTGAAATCTCGACATCGATTTTTTTTTCATGTAATTGCAATACTTTCTAACTATATATTATATTATATATTTAGTAAAAAAGATGAAATATTTTCAATTAACAATATTTCATGTTTTTATATCAAAAAAAAAAAAAAAAAAAATCCCTCCCTAATCTTATTTATTGTATTTCTTCCGAATGAAAGACGAAGAAGAATTGTCTTCATTCAGAGCCCTAATTATACCAATTCTCAAGTCTCGTCACGATTTCGCCAAAGAAGCTGACTCTTTATTTTTTAAACCGCCCTGGTTTTATTTTCCTTTTTTTTTTTTTTTTGCTCTCCTATCCCTAATTTTAAAGATGTTTTTATATACGAGATAAAACCCTTATTATAAAAAAATAATTTTCTACCTCTTATGATGGGAAGGAAATATTTGACCTCGCTAGAAAAAGAGAGAGAGATATATTCACTTTAACTTTATACTTGTAGAGATAAAGCTCTTGTTTCATGATCAATCAGTGGTTCATTTCCCGTCCTGATCGATAAAATTATATTCGATACCATTTGATTTAAATAAATAATATAACTGAGTCTAAATGGCCTCAGATGCCGAAAAGGTCTCACCTTTCATCCATGCTAAGAAGGATGTCCTAGTCAGAGGAGAGACTCCTTGCGAAGGGAGCATCAATGAGAGGGAATCCTTCATTATCTCTCTTCCATAGGAACCACGTGGATCATGGTTATCGTAATTAATAAAATTCTTTTAACTTTCGGTATCGACGGCCACGATAAATTATATAAATCAAATTGACGATAACCATCATCCGTCCATATTTTTTGAAAATGAATTTGTAGTCAATATAATTTAAGTAAATTACTCAGAACACTCTGATCCTTAGATAAGAGCTCTACCTCTATTCTAAGGGATAGAGAGATGAGTCATTATACGCAACACTTAGGAAATTATCTAAATTTTTTTTTATTTATTTATTGCACCTAAATACTAGATTTCATTTCAAATATTAGGTTTCAAAAATCCTGTATTAAACAAGAATAATTCTCTAAATTAATAATATATTTTGATCTCTGAGAAATGTCAATGTAGATATGTTTGAAAATAAAAAATTTTTTATTAAATTGTGACATTAGTACAATTTATTTAGTGATCGAATCATTAAAGAAATATGGTGAAAGATGATGCTTGATAGGTGTGCATGATATAGGATATCTCTGACCCTTAGATGATGAATCGAGTTTCACCTCTTCTCTAATGGTCAGTGGCGATTAAATCATAATTAAGTCCCATAAATTAATGATTTTTAATTGCTCTCTATCCAGACACTTTGTGATTGTTGGATAACTTTTTTCCTCTTTTTATTATTTAAGAAATTATTTCATTGTCTATCCCTCAGAGAGAGAAGTTAAAATTCTAATTATCAAGTACATGGTACTCGTTTATTCCTATAAGAATTATAAATAAATATTTTGTTACTTGTTCTTCTTTTAATCCCTCTCTCTGGTTGTCTAAATTTTAATATCCTTTTTTTATTTATATGCTCTTACATAAATAATCTTTCTTTCTTTCTTCTCATCGTGATCCCTAAGGATACACTCACTTATTCATAAAAGAAACGTTGAGGTGTCGAATCTTTTTCCCAACTAAATACCATCAAATAAAATTCTTTCCATTTCGCTCATTCTTTGTAAATATTGTGTGTGTTTTGAAAATTTTGAGTGGGAAATTTGAAATTGGACGATGATAATAATAGTAGAGATTTTCAATACTTTCTATTCTAAATAAATTTTGTATAAGAAAGTCAGTTAAATGTCAATATCGCTACATCGTAAATACTCATCAAGTTTTAATAGAATAAATGTCACATAGAAGGAAATATTCCTACAAAGAATCAAATCCTAATCCCTAAGGAAAGTAGAAATAGAATCAAAATAAAAATTTTTTCAGAAAAATATCCATATCTGTTTTCCGAGTCCCACCCAGCAAATTTTAATAGAATAAATGTCCCATAAAGGGAAATATTATTCTCAAATTTCAAAACTGCACCCTTACAAAGGTCGGAAAAAAAATTTAACTCACATATTTGTATAAAATTTCTCTTATATATATTTTGTATAGAAAAGTCGGAATATTGTTAATCCGATCTTCACCAGATTTAATAAAATAAATGCCTCTGAGGGGAAAATATTATTCCCAAGTTTCAAAACTCTACCCTTTAAGGGGGCCGGAAATATAAGCAAAACAAAATACAACAGACTCACTCCAACTTTGCCTAACTTTTTTTTTTTTTTTTTTTGCTGATCAGACATAAAAATTATTAAGTTCTTATATTTTTAACATCAACATGATTCTTATATTACAAAATAATATAGAATTTCATTATGATTTAGGCTTAACTAATATAAACAAACAAACAGCACAATGTGTGTGCTCTGGGACATTTATGCCCTTGTTCTTGGTGACCTGAGAATCCACTCATCTCATTAGCATGATAATGACAATTAATCTCACTGGCAGGAAGTGGGAGAGAGAGACATGGTCATTGTAAGGGGAGTGGAGAGAGATTAGCCACCTAACATAACCCTAGCATGATGGACTAACACGAGGAGAAGGGAGGGAGGAGATAAATAAAGTCACATGGAGAGAGAGAGAGAGGTCAATCAAAACGTATGATTGCGAAAATAACGCATGAATAGAGATGAAAGAGAGACGAGGTCACCAAAAAAAAAACAAGAAATAAATGAATTCAGAGTGATCGTTGACGTTTTTCCTTTTCAAAAAAAAAAAAAAAAAATATTATTACTAGAGATTCAAATCGAAATATTTATTGCTTTTCTAGCTTCATTTTGGGATTCTTTTCAAAATAAAATTCATGAAATTTTTATCTTCTATATTAAAATGTAGGTTATGTAAAAATATATATGTTCGTAATACAATAATGAACAATTTTTTTTTCCTGAGGGGATATAATTTAAATGAATACCTCTGCTCTAAGGACAAGACATATCAATCTCAAAAATATTTTAGTAATTTCTCTTATTTATATATACGATATATAGAATATATAGAAAGTATTGCGATTGCAAAAAATGTCGGGATTTCAACGGAAATACACGTCTTGTGTCTAAAAAAAAAGGGTCTTCTCTGTGTGTTTGTGTGTGGGAACAAATAATCTCGTTCGAAGCTGAAATTTGATATCTAAACTAGATACTCTCATCTCACGTCTCGGTTTTCAATAAAACCAAAGAGTATTAGTACCAAACTGACGTTACTTTTGTTTTTTTTTTTCCCCCCTGCTCTAATGATTTTGATTAGAAACGTCAAATCAATTATTTTTTAGATAATTTTTGAAATTTATTTACTCTTATCTCCTCAAAATTGTTTACACTTTTTTCAATTTTCCCAAAATTAGCGCCAATGAAAAAATTGTTAGTACTAGTATTTACCTCTTGAGTGGTGCTGTTATTCAAATGGAAAGAAAAAACAATATGTCAAAAAATCTGATCTGATTGCTTTTATCTGTTGTTTTGATAAGCGTTTAGTCACACCAGATTTAAAAAAATTCTTTTCCACATTGGAGTTCCTAACTTGCGTTCGATACGTTAAGTGTTTTATTTTTCTCTTGGCTGCTCTATTCTTTTCTTTGTCTTCTACAAAAATGTTTTGGTAACAAAGAGATACTTCACCTTGTTTTGGGGGTGAAGTTAGAAAATAAACCCAAGTCCCTCAATGGAGAGTAATCTTGATATAAAAACTATTCCATTTATTTTCTTTTTTTCGGTTTTCACATTCTCATTTTATAACTTTATTTTAATAAATATCCGGGGGGTTTATTATTATTCATTGGTTCCTCTTTTTCCAAGAGTACCGCCATATTTAATGGAAGTTCCTTTTCTCTATATCCTATGTAAAATAGTTGGAAAATAGGCTCAGATCCAAGGCTTCCTTGAATCTTGTAGGAAATGAAATGTATCGATCTAATAATCGAAAAGTATGGATATCAAGTAGGCCAGCTTGTTTGCCCGAGACGTCTCCTTTCAGCTTGGACATCCAAAGGATTTGTTTCATCTGCCTTCATCAGAATTTACAGAAAGGCACAAATCTAATTAAAGACAATCAGTTCTCTAAGAAAGCACCTTTTTTGCTTTTTCTAAAGACAAAACAGTTGGCGCCTCTGATGTGAGATTATGAACATGAATGCAAAAGCGCTTGTGGGAGAAAATATTATAAATAAGCAATCCCAACTTTTTTCTTTTCTTTTTTTTTTATAATTCTTAAATGAAATCTAATTGTCTTTAGAAGAAAATCAGAAATCATTTCAAAACAACACGTAAGCTCATTGATGGAATCTCTTGAGAATTACGTTCAGTCTATCAATTCCCAGGGAAGCCCTGAACGAACGAACGATAGATAATACTAAACTAAACGAGAATCCAATCAGACCTTAAAAAAATCGTTTGCTGATGAATGAACAATCAAGAGAGAGAGACATTCTTGGACCTTGGCCTGATGACCGTGTCAGAGTTACACAGACATACACGCACACGCACACAACCTTAACGTTTTCTGTAGAGTTTCTTTGAAAATATTTTTTAATTAAATTTTAATATAATACTCTAAACCTGATATTATTCTCTAAATAACATTAACAAACAAAAAAAAAAAAAAAAGATTAATTTTTCGGTTAGATGAGTGGAATTTTGACAGATTATAACACTTTTTACAATAATTCCAAGAGAATAAATTTTATATAAAGTGAAAAAAAAAAAAAAAAGGCACAAAGTCATGATTAATATTTTAGCTGAAATTTAATTAATTTTTTTTTATCTCTTTTAAAATTTTCAAAGATTACTGCTACTCATTTGTAATAAAAAATAAAAGATGAGAGAATCATTTTTTGTTTCTGTCTTCTGGTGTGAAATGAATTTACTCACAGGAACTTTAAGAGAATGTTATATAATCTAAGAGTAAACACAGGAACCAATAAAGTAATTTTCCGAAGGTAAAATGAAATGAATAACAGCTATTATTATTTCTTTTTAATGTTATGCTGACGTTTCGATCTTGGTCAAGGTCATCTTCAGAGTTTTAGAAGTGACGGTATAAATATATAGCAATAATTTCAATTAAATGTGGCCAGTTCTTCCTTTGCAGAACATTGCTATACCCATATGTGGAAGGAATCGAAATAGTTTGGAAAGATAGACATTCTAAAGAGAGGTTAGTGAAGATAAGGAGTATATAAATAATGTAATAAAAATAACAAAGATAAAAAATAGAAATATATAAAAAATAAGTAAATAAATAAATATATATACGAAAATTTAAATTTTTAAATTAATTCAAAATTTGCTGGTCTGGGCTGAACGCTAACACTATATATATTGGGTAGTCGAAAAAGTCTTTTCGTATTTCTAATCAAACTTCAAGTAATTTTTTTTATATTGATAATTAATT
>JAAAKE020001178.1:0-11354 GCA_010014785.2 Anisolabis maritima
GGGGGGGGGGGGGGGCGGGGGGGGGGGGTGTGGGGGGGGTGGCGGGGGGGGGTGGCTGTGAAAGGTGGACAGACTTGGCATATTTATTTCGATAAAATTTATAAATACTTCGAATATCAAATTAACATTATACAAAATATACTTTCTGATACTAATTAAATTAAAATAAATTTCGTATTTTTTATTTTTCTTATTTATCGATGGAGTAAATTCTTCAAAAAGTCATTATTCCTTTTTCTATATCTATTATGAAATCCCCGTAATTATTATTACCATTAAACTTAATGCATAATAATTTTAATAATATATTTATAAAAAATTAGAAAACTATTACATTTATTATATGTGTCAAACGTAAATCCGGGACATTTCCGGATGCGGGACAAGATGCCAGAATGCGGTATTGTGCCAGAAAATCTGGGACGAATGGTCACCCTAATTTAATAACATGTAATTTGGGTGAGTGCCAGATAGTGTTTTACTTATTTTATTTATAACATGGGTAAGCTCCTAGAACTTTTCAATTAATTTTTTTATAATAAGATGCTCTCAAGAGAGAGAGAGAGAGAGAGAGAGAGAGAATTATATATATATTCTCACTTAGCTTTTATCTATAAATGGCATATTAATTGTCTTGCTGGAACGTTAGGAATTTATCTCGTCAATAGCCTGTTCGCTGGAAACGTGAATACTAAATTCCGAATAGGTCAGGATATTACATATTGTAATTATAATATAATTATAATATAATCTGGTAGAAATTAATCAATTTATTTTATTATAATTATAGGATACATGTATAATGGGGGAAGCAAAGCGGAACTACATTAGGGACTATCGGTCCAGGGGCTAGGAACGGAAAAGACTATTTTTTTTAATTTTAATTATATATTTGTTTAATCCAAGCTTCGGGATAAAATTTGTCTGATTGAGCGATCGTGGCGATTAATTTTTATTAATACTCCCACTCCTAATTCACTGTAATAAATTGAAAAATTTAAACATATTTCCTTAATCAGCTCGACTAATCGGTCCTAACTTTATATATAAAATTTTATTAACCCTTATTGTGTAAAAGGGTGGTGGTATGGGGTGGGTGGCAGACCCACCGTTAGGGATCTTTCAAAGGGTCCAGGGTGGGGGGCGCCTTCGGCGGACCCTGCGGTTACTATAAATGAATTAACGTAATGAATATCGCTAGCAATTGATCATAGAATATTTTATATAAAAATCCAGAGCTTCAAAGGCCTATCATCAATTATTTGTTTTGTTCCTTTGGTTATCTTATAAAATTTTAACAAACACCATTCGATTGATATCCAACTCTAACTAATCTAATTTTTTTTATTAATTTTTCAAAAAAAAAAAATAATGGAAAATATTTTTAAATGATTTTCTAGCAAATTAAGTGGCAATATATTGAAAAGGATTTGCTTTTCAGATAGGATTAAAGATTAGTTATTTTTTTCCTCGCTCTCTATGTTTTTAACAGTGCTTCTTTTTACTTTCTCGTATACGTAGTATAGGGAAAGTATTGTAATCGGCCAAAAATTCAGTCTCGAGATTTTGATTGATCTTAACGTTTTGGGCCTCCCTGAGTTGGAAAATATCATTTTTTCAAATTATGTCGGCGTGTATGTTCGTTGACACGATAACTCGAACACGCTTTAATGTAGATTAATTAAATTTTATATGTGTGTATTACAAAATTATAGATTTCTAACAACTTTTGGGCTATTTCAGACATCCAGAAGGTGTACCTTACCTGAAGCGTTTTTCTAAAATCGCGAATATTTCAAAATTATTTCACCGAGAAATATAATTTAGATGTTAATCTATTTAGTAAAACTACTTTCCCTATATATGTGAATACGAGAAAGTTGAGGGAAGGCCACTCCCGGTTTATTTAAAAAAATAATACTAAATTCGATACTTTTAAGAAGCCGTTTTACGATTTCTCTGAAATGTATAACGAAATGTGTATTTCGTTATACGTTCGTGTAATAAAAGTGAAACATTCAGTTGGGCCGCATTTTGTATAAACAAAGAAATACATCATGATGGAAAGAAATTATGACTTAACAGAAAACAAAAAGATGACATATAAGACAGGAATTATTTGTTTTGATTTCAACATTCAAATTTTATAATCTTCTAAAAAAAAAAGTAACAGAAGTTACTAATATACAATTTTCTGATGATTACCCCTTTAAAAAAAATTATCTTTGTTTACTTCTTAGAAATAAATTAATTAAAGAATTTCTTTGTAACATAATAAAGGGTCGTGCCTCCTCCCTCTAAAGTCATCGCGACAAATTAAAAAAAATTATTCTTCTTTTTATAATCATGTTTATGAATTTAATTAGATAAATAAAAGAAATTATACTTTTTTAATTTTCAAGTTTTTAATTATACGCAAATTTGAAAATTAAAGTATTTTAAATAGCTAGCCTATATATTAAATAAGATAAGTTACTTTGTTATATATAATACCTCTATTATCGATTTCGATCGCGGCTAGAACCATCTTCAAAGTCAAGTATAATATGTTAAGATAAAATTTCCTTTTGCCCTTTTATGGAATTTTTCTTTTTATTCAAAAGTTTATATAATTTAAGCAATTGTATTTTGTTAAGAATTTATTTTATTTTAGAAATTTTGTCTGGTTTTAAGAGAATTCTGCTTCGCTGGGCCCCACCACTTTAATAATATAAAGTTTAGAACAATAATTTTATCAAGGGGTTTTACAATGGAGTAAATTCAGAAAAAAAAATCTTTTTTTTTTTTCAATTTAGGGAAAAGCCCCCCCCCCCCTTGTATTAAACGAAACAATAACAACTGGAACCGTTGGACACTTTATTAACAGATCATAAACTTTTCAAAGTAACAACTCACACAACTTACTTTTTTATTATATAAATAATGAATATAGAAATTTCTAAAATATCATTTTATATCTCTTTGTACTGCCAAAGCCAAAAGGCTGATATTGTTCCAGTTACTAATGTTATGAAATATAATTATATGAAACAATGGATTTAGAGAGACCAAAGTGGCTCATGCCCTGTTTATTGTCTGTTAAAATATATGTTCCACATTTTTCTTGTGTACAAACAGAAAATTTATAATTCTTAAATATTTTAAAATTTTGGAAATCTCCGATAGAGTCCGGAAGTTTTGTTAAAATGATAAAATTGAATTTGTATCGTAGAGTTGATAGATCAAAAGATAATAACCATACTCCACTCCATACCATTCGAGAGGCATATTCCCATATTGTAAACTCGAACTAATAAATCTTGTAATGTATTATTCTCGTTCGTCATCCATCGAACGAGACGAGTATGCTAGTCAGACAAGTAGCCAAGCAAAGGGGGAACGGATAGGCTCAGCCCTTCCAAATGAAATTTCCAGAATTAGTTAAATACGTTGAAATTCTCCCCATCTAGTTTTAAAGTTGAAGTATCAAAAATAAATGAATAAAAATAAGAACACTTTGATTATAGTATTAATAATATAAGTTCTTAAAGTTAGAAAAAAAAATAAATTTCGAAGGTTAAGGTCACTTCATTAATGGAATTCTTTGAACGATATAAAATTTGATAAAAAAATAAAATAAAATATTCATCATCCATAGTTATTTCAATATCTTTTTGTGATATGGAGAGATAAAGTCGATAATATTATAATGAAACGAGAAAATAGAAATGTTGAACCCGGGCATTTCGGGGCCCCAAGAAATGAATCCAAGCTCTTTTCAATTAGAATAAGTTTTTAAATTGGTTACTTTTTTATTTCATCTCTCTCTCTTTCTTTCTCTGTCAACACGAATATATATATATATATTTTATTTATTAATATTATAAATTATTCTTTTATTATCATAGTTATTTAGAATCCAACGTGGAAATCATAATAGAAAGAATAAAATTTATTTATTTATTTTTTTTATTTTGTGCAGTCAATGTAGTTTTCATTTGAAATATTGTTATTTCTCACTTATTTCGGCCGTCTTCAAGTGATAAGAAAATAGAGGAGATGTTGATTTATGTGAGTCCAAGTCATAAGTGGAGGTGAGCTCAATTTATAGCCTTCAACGCTCACAATGGCAAAATGTTCATATATTATCATTATATATATAACGCGTTGGCCCTTCAACCCCCAGGTTGTGGGTTCGAGTCCCTAGGTGCTAGAAAACTTATTAATTTAAAAATCAAACGAGTCTCTTTCATCGTTAATAAATTGCGGAATGTCATAATTCAAAAGGATATTCAAAATAAAACCAGAGAGACAAAGAGAGAAATCATTGATCAGGTGGGAAAGAAGAAAAGAATTTCCACTTCGATGGTAAAAAGGAGAGATGATATAAATAATATTTTTATTTAATTAGAAAATAATCATTCATCTCCTGAGAAAAAGTCAAAAACAAGAGAAAAATTGTTGACAATAATTTAATTAGGGAGAAGGAGATCGCAACAATAAAAACAAACTTTATTGTTGCCCTGTCCCTAGGTATAAGTCTCGCCTTACATATCAAATGTCAATTCGCTTCCTGCCATAAGAGATAAAAATTTATTTATAATTTATTCGATTAATATACATAAATAAGGAATAAATGGCCTCCGATGCCGAAAAAGATTCTTAGTTATATGAAAATATAAAATTTGGTAATATATTCACCGAATTATATTTAAATGTAATGTAACAATAATAACTACAAAATGAGACAATAATAACTACAAGTAATTTTCTTGCGAGCAATCAATGACATTATGTCTTGAAATTAATATTGATTGCTTTTCATAATAAAATGAAAATTTTGAAGTTCTATTGGTTGACCATATATAATGATTGTTTACTTAATGCCTAATTTTGCTTACAAATAAAATTTTGTCAGAAAAAATCGATCAAAGTTTTTTTTTTATTACTAGATCTAATTTAAGAATATTGGAGCGTCAACCTAAATAACTTTTAAATAAAATTGAGATATTTTTTATTGTCTTATTTTCAAATAATTATTATTTATATTATATAAAGAAAATAATAAATCTTATCGTGTTAAGACGCGTCGTGACTTTTATATAACTACATTTCTAACATCTTAAAAGCAAGATTAAATTTCGATGAAGAGAGATGGCTCAATGGCTTCAATGTGTATCCAATGTAATTTAGTAGTTTAAGAGAAAATAGCAAAAAACCTAAAAATGTACAAGAGGAAAGTGGGCCACCAACAATTTGGGAGGGGATACGGATTAATACGTTTCAAAGATCATCTAATAAATAATTGTTTTATGAATTTTAATCAAAATTTTTTATTTTAGACCTCTCGAATGCTACAAATTCTATCGAAGGGACTCTCACCTTGAAAGGTCAGTACCATTTCCACATGGAAGCACAGAGTTCTCTCTGTATCCCAGTCGATGATTGCCTGGAAGTCCACGCAAGCACTCAATGGATGTACTTGACACAAATAGCCATTGCCAATATGCTAGGCTGGGACGAGAACAGGTAAGCAAACAAAGTCCGAAGCAACTAACTAATCCTACATCTATTTTTATTCATTCAACTATAGTTAAGAAAGGATTCCTTACCAAAAATACTTTTTTAAAATCTTGTTTATACAATTTTTTTTTATAGGTCTGATTAAAATATTGATCTCTACAGACACTGGATGTTAAGAGATAATAATAGTAACTTTCTTATTTTTCGTCTTAAAGGAAATCTTTTGATGTTACTTTCATAAAAAAAGTTCTTTCAGTTCTAGTAATTGCTTAATAATATGATTATCTTTAAAGAGTTTATATTTAATTATTCAACCTTTAAAAAAATATATATATATATATAAATTTCTAAAGGATTAATTAATATAAGATTATCCTTGCATAAAGGAGCAAGAATCGATGCGCCCAAAAGGCCGGCCCGTTGTCATAAAGTTTGAATATTTTTTTGAGAGCTGCAAATCAAATATGGGAAAAAAAGATTTTCATTTTTCATTAATTTAATAAGTAATTATAATAATAAATGAATCCTTTAAATTACTAATTGAGCAAGTTATCATATTGAATTAGTATAATAAAATAAGGGCCCTTTCAAATTTTACCGCCCAGAGGCCACGTGTAAGTTAATCCGCCACTGTATATGCTATCCCCCTCACAAGTAATTGAATAACCTGCATCTTTTGTTTCGTCTAAATAGATAATTAGAAAATAATAGTTTAATAATAGGTGAAACATGAAATTTGATGATTTTGAGTTTAATGCTCTCCTAATTATCCATTAAGACGAAACAAAAGATATCGGTTGTCCAATTACTTTTTTTTTTTTGGGGGGGGGGGGGATTGTATATTAATATATATAAATTTTTTGTAGAATATACATTGGGACCCCAAAAGACTCACTTTTATATTTTATTTTATTTATTGTAAGTTCGCGGGAAATAAATTTCTCTGTGCAATTTATTACAATGTCACTAAAATGAGTGCTCGCCGCTTAGAGGGAAATCTGATGTTTTGACATTAAAAATTAAAATAGAGAAGAAAAATTATCATACTTAGAAAAATTTCAACCGACAAGTAAGAAATTAAATGAGTGGTTCACCCTTTGAGCTTTCAAATTTTGTTCCCGCACCTGCTTGAAAAAATATCAAATTTTTATTTAATGTGGAGGGGAAAAAAATTAAATTAAAAAAAAAGAATTGTAAATTATCTGGTATATAATTTTTTCTTTATCATAACGTCTCGCAACCCCAAGAGTGAGTCACACTCGTTAAGAACCACCATATTAAATACTCTGGGATGCATAAAGCATAAGGCCGTTTTTAATTGCAACCCAAAGGCAAACTCACAAGATTTTTCGATTAATTGCTCCAGACTTCCTTTAGAGAGGATAGCACATGCGCAGTTCTTAACTTTCGCTAGAAATTAACAATTGAGCATGTATGACCAGCAGTAGAGGAGAACTGGAGCAAATAATAATTAGGTTTGCCTTCCAAACACGAACGAATTTATACACCTCATTTGAAAACAAAAATTAATCAAATTTTATGGAATCTTGTTTAATTTTTAATTAGAATTTTAATGTATATAAAAAAAAAAAAAAAAAAGAATCGCACCTCATATATCTGTTTACTATTGTATTTTGGAGAATAAAAGGATGTACACCTTTAGGACAGCTTGTTCGACAGGCTAAACATTGTCCACCCTCTCCATTGCTCACCCCGTGAGCAAACACCTTGCCAGAAAAGGTCCCCACCCCCCCAATTGGGTCCAAGCAAGGCTTGGCTGGCAGCCTCTCGATCCGAGCACGCAGAACAAACGCCAATATTTGTACGGCCGACTGCACCGTTCGAAATTGCACGGTTTAGCGATTAGCCTTAAGAATTTTGTAAACACATTCGACGATTACCGGCATTTTTTCATTTCCATTGATTTAACATTTGAAATTCAAGTAGTAATTGAGAGACCAAGTGAGCAAAGTACCCTAATAGGAGCAGGATTAAGTTCTTTACCCAACGCTTCTATAAATTTGACTCATTTTTTTTTAAACTTGTGTGCTTCCATGTTCAAAATGAAAAAAATCTTACCATCTCTAATTTTAAATAAATTCTCTTAGTTTATTTTTTTAAAATAATTACGCAGTAAAATAAAAATGGAGTATCTGAAAGAACACGGATGCACATGAGCCAAATTAATAAAATCTGGGTGCCGCAAAATTTAAACATTCCCCTGATTAAAAAAAAATATTTTTAACCATAACGTACTATTTATTAAATTGTGATTTTATCTTTTGCTAAAAAAAAATTTTTGCTCTATTTGTATGTGGTCGGTCATTATTAATAACAAAAATTTTCCAGTATTTAACTATTTTGTTTTAATTTTAAAACCGTCACGACCATTCAAGTATATAGCGCATTTTCAAGAAGAGAGATGAAAATGCAATGAGTTTTTTGATCATAATTCAGAACTAGTCTCAGACCGATTATTTTTGTTTATAATTATCTCAATCGAATACTTATTTTTGGAGGAGGTTTCTCCCATTCCCTCAAAAAAAAGTACTATTATTCAAATAGATCTAAAGCTTTTTTTTTTTTTGGTTTGATAATTAAATTCCACGAATAGTTTATTTATTAAAAAACAAATTTTAATTAAAAATAATTTATAATCATATTTATTTAATAAATAATAATATAATTATAATTTATTAACTAATACACTCGGAAAAAATGGGCTGTGTGCTAACCGGAAAAATGCGCAATAGCCAGACACTATGTGGCAACTTGGTAACTCATTTTTTTTTTAATTTGACGAAATAAAATATCAATATAATGAAATATTTATAAATTTACTTGGCATTAAATGATACCTTATGCTTACTAGGGTCATTGGGCCTCATCCCTTGACTGCTATTATTCAATGTTAATGAGAGATTACGATTAAAAAGAGAAGAGTAAATAAATACCTATCAGAGATATTATCCCAAAAAGTAAGGAAAGATAATAAATGTCTAGAAATGAAGATAATATATAAATGTATCGATTATCTGAACTAATATGACTCAAGATGGTTCGGTTAAATAAATACTGGGTTAATTAATCATGTATGAACGTAACAGTTTATAAGTGCAATTAAGCTTAAAATTAGTTATTGTAACCAAAAGTATTATTATTCTATTGCGAACGTGGCTTTATTGGATAAAATAATTAAAATTTTTATAGAAACTTTTGTAAATCTAAATATATGCAGAAAAGCGAGAGAAATAGACAAAATTATGTAGCTATATATAAAAAATTTGGATTTCGTGAATGTGAAGGAATTTTCTCGAGCATATTGTATCTACCGGAAATTTCTGTAGGATTTCCTATTTGAAATTTAGCATAAGGCAAAGCTCTACCAATTTATGTAACGGAATATTGGTAACTGTTTTCACCTGATCGATGGAGAAGGGTCGTAGAAAGTTATGGAGAATAAATAGAATAAACTATTAATTTAAATTAACATTTATTTTTGTCTAATAATCCAAACAGAACTTTCCGGTAGACCCAATATATTATAATTAAATTATTTTAATATAGACCTAACTATTTTTGTCAATGTGGATGGCTGAGATGTAGAGGCGACCAGACACTTCCAGAATCTACTAGTTTAAATAAGCGTATCCCTATGCGGAGTTGGCAATTTTAATTTTAAGGAGAGATGCGGCGGAGAGAACTATCAAGCTGACCCGTAGCATAGCCTTACGCTTGTGGAAAAGGAAAAGTTGGGATTAAGAGAGTGGAAGAAATGCCAAACTTACCTTGGACACAAAAGATAAGCCCCCGAATGAGTAGTTTAATTTAATCAAAATAAATTTAAAATGTGGATATCTGGCATACAAGGCCTTCAGACAACTCTACCGTTAGGTAAATACTTCGGAAATAAAGTTAAAAAGAGTATTTCTACAATAACACACCCTCCCCAACTCAGTCGTATAGATTCGGTTGGGATAAATATAAAACAAAATCTAAAAGATCGTACAAATAATAGAATAACGTTTTAATAAGTAATAAAGTCATTACAATCCTCGCTCCAGGCATTTGGAGAAGAATAACAAAGATGTCTGTCTGATTTTCGAGTTGCCTAATAATTTATAAGTAATTTTACCCTTAAATTCGGTTGACGAAATTGAGCCATTCTTATAATTTTGAATAATGAATAAATAATTATTCCTTACAATTTATTAATACCAACGAAAAGATAAACAAAAAAAACGAAACACACGTACAGATAGATACCAAATACTCATCGTTCACATACAATGTATATGCATACATACAAAATACACACGTGAATAAGGGACACGTTGACTAAATACATTTTTATATGTGGAAACTTCGACGATAAGCCGAAATAAAAAAAATTGTTTATTTCAACTATCTGCACTCTACCTACTCACTTACTTTTTTAATACATACCAAAAAAGCACTAATTTTTATAGCAAAATAAAATCTAAATATAAGTTTGAGTATTTATAAGGTAATTTGCCCCTCCACAAAGTTCCCTTTGTCCTCTAACAAAAAGTTGAAATTGCGCCCTTGATTTATATACAAACATTTTCATTTATATATTTAAATACAAATTAAGGGTGCATGACTCTGGGAGGGCATCTCACTATCTTATCTAATGAATGAAATTTGAATCGAACAACAATTTTTGTTTCTCTAACTACTTATTTTATTATTAAAACAAAATTTTAGAATTACCTTGAAAGACATATAAGAACATAACGAAAGAAAATCTTTTATAAGGAATATAATACATTGTTCGGTTCCTTTGTTTCTTGATGTGTGTTTTTTATTGGTTTTTGGTTTAGGGCTCTAATTATATTAATCTGATATGAGATTTATGATGAAAACTCGCTTTTATGTTTTGTTAGAAAGTTCATAAACTAATTTCTCTCTCTTTCTCTATATATATATAAATAAATGTGTATGTATTCACCTCTCCAAGCATGACATCGAGATTTTATTTCACAATTTAGAACATATTTTGTCATACTCTTGGTGAAAACAAAAAAATAGCTGATGCTCTGTTGAGTGAATACAATTTTTCTATCTGATGTTGTTTTCAGACAGGAAAAGCATTTTTCTTATCCATTTACCAAGATTTCTTCTCCTGAGTGATTTACAATTGTAGTGAGATTATTCTACTAAACCTGTTCAGCTTTCAAATTTCCTTTTACGAGCCTCCCCCTACCTCCTTCTTTCAGATGACTTTAACCCTTGTTCGTTTACCCTCTGGAAATTTTGATAAATCCAATTAGATTCAGACTAAAGAATAAAATAGGAAGGCGATTTGCACAAGGTCGAAAATTTATTTTATTATTTGAAAATGCGCCAGCCTTTAATGAAATTTCATTTTTACGTTTCGGCTCATATTGTGCACGAGAGTGAAGGAGGCACAATCACTGCCGAAATGTAAGTATGAAATTTCATTAAAGGCTGGCGCATTTTCATTTCAATTTCAAATAATAACATTTCAGCCTAAATTTTATTTAAAAAATTTTCAGCAATAATTTTTTTTTATCAGTAAAAGAATACTTTTAAGGGATTTAGAAAAAGAAAAAAAAATTTATATACTGTGATTTATTACGCGTAAATTGCAGGTCACCCATAGCCGATTGCACGGGGGGGGGGTTAGGGATTATTACTACCATTGCATGTGTAAAGAAATTAAAATAATTATTACTTTTTTTTATTCTTGTAAACCACTAAAATAAAAACCTTACTTAACAAATGTATCTATAAAAAATAAATTAATTTTACAACTAGGTTATCTTTGCAAGTGATTTGAGGGTAAAACTCCACTCCTCTTACTTCTC
>JAAAKE020001189.1:0-11353 GCA_010014785.2 Anisolabis maritima
ACAGATGTTGAAAAGATTTTTAAAAAAATTAGTAGCCATTAAATACTGCCCATTAGAACATGAAGTAAAAATGTCTGGGACACGAATCCACTCCCCTTGGCTCTTAAGGTTATCACTAATTACAATATCACTACATTTAACCTCTCGGCCACGGGGTGGAGTATTAATTATTAATTTAAATGAATACGGAGTTTCAGATGAAGTAAAAAAAAAACAAGTTTCTTTTTATGAGGGAAAAATCTTTAATTAAAGGCATAAAAACCCTCAAATCCTAGCAAAAAATCACTCCGGTTACCCCTAGTGCATCGTGCACTATTGGCATACATCATTTCCTATCGCCTGTTCCTAGCTCTTATTTGCCAATTCCCGTTATTTCCCTTTCCCTCGCAAAAATAGAAAAAGTAATTATCTAATATAAATTTTATAAAATTAATAGAAAGTTTGAGGTTTAAATAAATTTTTAATCAACTTTTAATTAATTAATGAGTAACAATAATAATTTAATTTTAATTTAAAAAAGAAAAAAGTGAAACAAATTGAACATGATGATAGGAATGTTTTGAACATGTTTTCAAATGCATATACACACATGTGATGTGATTTTTAGGCCATTTGTCCTCGTATGTCCATCGCCATCAGTCAACTAATTACGAGAATACGATTGCCGAAGGGGGAGAGGATGCGTAGCGCCCTCAGTGCCGCTGTTCTGGACCATTGCACCCGATGTGTCCCGCACAACCCTCTCTGTCTGTTGTTGTCGTTTCAGCTACAGGTGCTAGACATGCATTAAAAAACACGCAACTCAACAACTAATTTCCTATTCTCATTTTATTTCCGCCCTTTCTTCTTCTTTTTATAAATGACATTTCATTTTTTTGTCACATTTTCTTATCTTTTGTAATCTTGACTCCCATTTGGGTTTAATAAATGTTTTCTCATTTAAACGAGAGAAAACATTCATTCATATAAACACATGTTTTTATGAATATTTTTTTTTTTTTATTCTTAACTTATCTCCGATGATAATACGAAAAATTTTTCTTCTATCTAAAGCTCTGTTTATCTTAAAAACGACTCTAACGATTTTGATGAAACCCGCCAGGATTCGATTAAGCTTGTTTAAAATATAAAAGCAAAAATTTAATTAAACTCTTTTTAAATATAATCTAAATCACTTTGTTTTATTTATTTAATTTATTAATGGCTTCAGGCGAAGCCAGCCCCAAAATTTGATCATGACATCATATAATATATACAAGAGTATATAAAATGTTTTTTTAAACATGATATGTGTATAATATGATATTTACAAAAAATTATTCAAAAATTCATTTTATAAAAAAATCCCGTGGTTGAATGTTTGAGGAGGGGACTGGTAGCCGGAGGGGAGCAGCCTCGAATCAAACAATATTCCCACGATTCGTAAATTTCACTAGACCAACATCAGGTGAAAGGGAATTGCTTTATTTAAATATTATTTTATTAGGGGAAAAAAAATTTTTAATTCAGACAAATCCGACCAACAAATATTAATTTATTATTATTTAACTCATTCACCTCTCCGTCAACTGATAAAAAATTTTAGGCCGAATTGATGAAATCGGAGAGTTTTATTGGATTAATCGCTGCTCTCTCTCCCCTTTCTGTTCTAAATTAATTTTACTTTAAATATTTTATTTATTATATTAGCTATTTTAATTGTACTCGCCTCTTTCCAATGAATTTAATATTTCCAAACAATATAACACTATTTATTTTAAAATTCAAAAATTATAACCAAATAATAGTCTATTATTTAGAAGTTTTACCCCTGTCCCTTGGTAGAGGTCTTGCCTCACGTTTCAAGGGTCAGTGGCTCGCTTCCCGCTTCATTTATTATAATTATATTGGCTACCAATTAATATACATAAATAATAATAAGGACTGTGTTTAAATTGCCTGAGATGACGAAAAGGTCTAAAATCATATAACATGTTTCCTTAGTAACAAGAGCTTCTTTTTTGAATGATCCCTATCGGAGTATGAAGCCATTCCAGAAACCTATACATCCTTTTTCCAATGGATATTTTAATTGCCTCCGCTAATTGAAAGTTAAAATTATCTTTCAAATAGGTAAAAAAAATTCACTAAATCATTTCAGTAAATTAATAGGACTTACTCCCTCGCTTTTTCCCACGGTTTATTCTACGTTCATAACACTCCCCCTCCCTTCCCCCTCCTTCCACACACACAGATAGGCCTTTAACCATATATTACAGATTATGAGTTTTTTTTTATTAAAATCCTAGTGGTTCCAATTGGTTTATTGCTTTTTTAATAATTTTCTCACTCACACTACTTTTATTATTAAAGTATATAATTTAATTAACATTTCTCTAAAATGAGATTAAATATTGAAATTGGAGATATATCGGATTCATTATTAAAAACATAAACAAAAATAAATAAATAAATAAATAACAAAGTTATGGAATTAAATAATTATTTAGACCCACACCCACAATTTGGGATTTTTTGTCAATTGTTTTATTTAACTTTGAATAAAACGTATAATATTAAAATGAATAAATAACATTGGAAGGGAATAATAATAAATATTTTGAATAGAATTAGAATATATATTTTTTAAAAATACAGAAAATAGGATATTTATTTTTTTGCAGTCATGCTATGACATGCTAAGTTTTCGAAATATTCGAAACATTTAAAGAAATTATATTCAAGAAAAAAAAGGTTTATCAGTCATATTTTAGCGGTCTTTTATTCCGAGAGACATTTCAACGTTAATACAATTTGGAGTGATTAAATACCTTTTACATTGAGGAGAGTTCGCAAAACACACTCACCTGGGAAAAAATAAAAAATTTTAGGAAATTTAAAGAAGTGCAATCAATGGGTCTTTAGATCAGGAGATAAGATTTTTCATTAGTTGTTAATATTCCATATTTGCTCCGAGGTGTTTATGACATTTCTTATATCTTTCTGTTTTTGAAAACAAAGATTGCGAATGTTTATTTTGCCTGACTTACGGGGCTTCATTTTGAGAGATGCCATAAAATTCCCTTATATTTTTTTATAATAATATTGAAATCAATTTATATTCAAATTAGGTTTTCAATTCATTTTCCTTAAAATTTTCATCGAACAATTGCCTATTTTCTCAGAATTTTTTCTTGTATTCTTTTTCTAAAAACAAAAACTATCAAAATTGGGACAGTCAATCAATGCAAAGAAAATATAATTTGTATTGTAAACTTAATAACTTTAATATTTATTCAAAATTAGTTGACAAAAATTTGTGAAGGAAAGTCTTTAATAATAAATAAGAAATATCAGCTTTTGACAACTTTTCCTCCTCTCTTATCTTTCGTTAAATAATATCCATATTAAAATTGTTACCTATTGTGTATATTATGGAAGCTAAGTGGCTAAGGCCGTCAGTCAATAAACTATTTTTTTAATTAAAGATTGATTTTTCAGTTTTACTTACTTTTGCCAAAGGTTGATATTATCTTTGGTTAAAAAATTTCTAATAGGCTATTTAAAATTTTGTTTCGAGTTTATTCAAAGAGTAAGTAGACCAATTTACTTTTTAGACTCAATTTTTATAAATTTTTTGAGAACAACTCGTTTCTGAAAAATATCTCAACTAACCATTAAACCCTCGTTCGAGTCGAATAAAAAAAAATAGAGATAAGGCGTTTATAAGAAAGTAGAAACAATTTTAAAGAATAACCACAAAAAGGAAATTTTTTATTTTGACACGCGTGCCATCAATTTGCCATTTGGTTGGTTGAGCAAGTACGAAGGGCGGGGGAGGGGAAGGGGGAAAGTGGGATACTGGTGAATCCCCGGGGATCATAAAGATTGCTTCATTATAACAGAATATTAAAGGATATATCAGATATAAGCTATTTCAAATAAAAGGGCGTGCTTTATAAATAACCTAAGGGCAATACGAAGAGAGAGAAGCCCTTAATGAGATTCAATGAATATCGAAAGGGAAGTCTTAGGAAGCGTTCCAAGTGCGAAAAGGAGAGAGAGAAAAGAAGAGAGAGAAGAAGACCCTTTATCGAGTCATAGAGTATATATATATATATACAAATTCTTTTCGATTTTGTTTCAAAGGGTTTTCGTCCTACCGCCAGGGATGAGGCTGGTTGGCATGTCGAAACCTCGAATTCGTTGTGGGTGGGAAGGTCTTTGGGAAATTTATGAGGCGGTTTGTCTCAATTTCCCATCGCGAGGACAGATCAACGTCTACTCTCTCAACTCCTCCTTTACATTATTAAGGTCACATCAGTCATTAAATCCACACACACAGGCAGGTCAAATCATTTGTCATCATTTAATAATATAAATTTTTTTATATTATAAGGTACAAAACTAAATGGACCTCTTTGAGAAAGAGATATGGAAAAAAATAACAGAAGTCTTGCTTCATGATCTAAGGGTCTGTGGTTTTCTTCCCGTCCTGCGGGCTACCAATTAATTTAAATAAATATGAACTTGAAAAAGAAATGAACTCAACCTAATAGAAAGTAAGAACCCACTTGAATATAATCTTGTATTTATTTATTTTTTTTTTTAATTATTTTTTGGCATCTGATGCCATATATACGCCAACCATATTTAATTTTATTAGAAGAAAATATTATTTAAATAAATTTTTATTGCTCCGGAAATCAAATTGATCATGAAGCTAGACTTCAACCTCTGCTCTAAGAACCATCTTTTATTATAAGACTCTAAACTGCTGTGCTGATACTGCATGATAATTCATCAGTTGAAGTAATTTTCCACCAGTCGCGTAAAAGTCCTGGTGAAGTCCTTTTCCATAAATCCTGACTTTTATCCAATCTAGGAATCTACCCATCCGTTTCTAAATTTGGATCATAAAGAGAGACCCTGGTGAGCTTTCAACTGGGAATAAGGGACGTTTAATGCTCAGGGAAGGGAAGCAAGCAGGCCAGGATAAGATGTCCCCAATGGGTTAGTAAACGAGTAATATTTAAATTTTCAATTAAGAATTATTTATCAAGGAAATAAACTTCTTTCGGGCCAAAAGTTTTTTTACCGACAGCGTTTCGGCCTAAAAGTCATTAGGCAAAGGTTGTTAATAATAATTAATTATTTCTTTACCTCCTTCACTTGTTATGTTGATATGTATTAAAACATTTTATTATATACTGATTATTGTCCCTGGCCACACAGTTACCATCAGAGTGAATAACAAGCTTGTCCTGATGATGGGTAACGTTTAGTCACCGAAACGTTGACAGAGTAATAAAAAACTTTTGAGCTGAAAGGATTCTGGGTATTGTCTTCATTTCCTTTATAAAAATACGGCCTTTCTCCATATCTCTGAATTATTTATAGTTCAGTTTTTATTTTTATAAACACCAAGTTAATGAAAAATAATCCAAAAAAAATTTTCGAAATATAATTTTACTTTCAATTTTATTTTATATTCAATCGCTTCTACACTTTTATGAGAAAAAAAAACTCTTAATATGCGGCAATCATGAAAAAAATTTGTGGTGTGTAAACCTGAAGAGGCGGAATATAAAATAAAATTGATAAAATTGAAAATAGTTATTTTTTTGAATAATTATTCATTATCTTGGCCTTTGTAAATTGCATAGCTAAGCTACCTGGATGTATTATCAATAAGAATTTTATTTTGGTTATTGAAGTGTTGCCTGAAGGATATCAAGTGTTCAGGAGCGAAAGTAACAGTTTGGAGAAGGAATCAACGAGAATCTAAATAAATCGGCTTATGGCAGATTTTATTGTCCCGATTTTATATTGATTTATTTCTTTATACTCCTTTTCGACTACTTGGCCATAACGGCATGTTTTTGAATTTTTAAGAATTTTTTTTAAACCGAAAATTCTCCATAAATATATTTGTTGTTTATTTAAAATAAAAAAAAAAAAAAAACTGGTCTTGTAGTCAACATTGAAAAATAGAAAGAAAAGTTTAAATGAATTCTCTGAATTAATTTAAATTTAGTAATACTTGAAATTTATCGTTGAGAACATAAAGGGAGGATATTAGTTGGCCAATATTGTTTGATGTTACCAATCGTTGTTGTCGTTGTTATAGTTACTCTCTATCTTGTTCAATTATCTTTGGATGTTAAGTTATTATCAAAAGGCTCTCGTTTAAGCCGGTATTTATATTCAAATGCCCTATACAACTCTAATTAATATTTATATAATGATGCTATGGGGGCTCCTTAGGGACTCTGTCTCTCTTTGTAGTCAAAGGCCAGCAAAGCGGAGGCAAAAGGAAAATAAAAAAATTGTATGGACCACAGATCTTGATAGAAACCCAGCGGCTATTCAAAGACTGATAAAGGAGTAAATCAAATGAGAAACAAGAGATAAGTGACAAAGTAGAGGAAAATATAGAACCAAAGATGGACAAGAGAGAGAGAAAGGAGTCCCAACCCGCTGAGGAATTTCAAAACCTAAAAAATATAATATCAAGGACGTTGAATTTTATGGTATTATTAAGAATAAATATAAAACGTGTTACTAAACATAGCCAGTGTCACATAAAAGTGATTTGATAAAGAGAAAATGTAGAGTATTCAACGCATTTCACAACGTCAAAGTTCATATCAGACCTTTGATATGGTGTGCTTTGAATATTCTACATTTTCTCTTTATCAAATCATAAACTGATCTCTCTCTTTGATCTTCGGTGTTATTGTATGTTTACTAAAATTTTTTGTAGATGTAAAAAATATCTTAGGCCGTAGAATATTTCTCGCGTTTTCAAGGAATAAATGACATTGTTTTGCATTTTACAAAACAGAAAACCAATAATAATTCCCTCCGAACTTTTTTAAAATTTCTTTTCGTTTTAAACTCTCAAATTTTCAAAAGTCACTTTTGACATTGGCAGTTTTCTGGTAGCCTGACATATTAGTATAATCTCTAAATAGAAACTTTTATTTCGGTACTTATCTACCGGGCTCCCCTATAGCTCTATCCAGAGGAGAGACTTGTTCGTCATTCGCTACATCAACAAAAGGTCATCAAAATCATCCGATGCTCAGGAAAGTCAACAATATCTTTTGGAATTTATTGCAATAAATTGGCTAGACTTTAATTTCGATCCTTTTTGACCAATTTTTTTTAGCACTTCATTAAGTTTTTATTTATTTATTATACCCATTACGCTTTAAAACAAAAATAGGGTATATGTAAAAACAGTGAATATAAAGAAAATGATATAAAAACAAACTAATACAATAAAAATCCTACTAAAAACACTGATACAAAAATAAATATTATACAATAATATAAAACTAATACAATAATTGACGAAAGTAAGCGAGTTATTCCCAAAAAGTTGTTCCATCTCTTTGCCTATTTTTTTCTTTAAATAAAATTGAAATATATCTATATAATATGTAATTCTATCGTGCCTATTTATCTATTTATTATTGTTATTATTTTTATAATTCATAGCCTAGGTATGTGTAAGGACAAACTTTTATTTCGATGTTTGCACATTTTGCATATCCTCAGGGCTACCCTAGAGTTATATCCAGAGGAGAGGGGAGGGAGGGGGACTTGTCCGTCCATCACTACATCAACAAAAGGTCTTGAAAGCCATTGGATGCTCGGAAAAATATGTCATGTCAGGTTTAGTAAAGAATTTGTCAATATATCTTCCAATTTAGTCGTCATATTCTCAATAAATGTCTTTCTTTTATGCAAAAAAGAAAAATTCTCTTTATATCTGAAATATTTTATTTGACAGGTAAAAAAAGTAAAAACAAAAACATTTATAAAAAATAATTAAAAATGTGTAATATTCTTTTTCATTCTTTATTCACTAGATTAGTGACAATATAACCTCTGAGATTCCATCATTTTATTATATTATTATTTGAGAAATTTGTTTTCAATTATCGCCCTGAAAATTTTGAACCAATATTTAATCGATTCTCTCTTTTTCTATTATCATCGGGTTGTGAGCGAAGAGTCGATGCCTGGATCTCTTAAGGCCCCAAAGCATCAATTTCTTATCATTCAAATAATTTGGGGGAGCTCCATTTTATGGATTCGCTACATGTTATATTCACATCTTCTAGTCATTTATAGAACTAAAGGTATTTATTGGGAGCTTATCAGTAGAGTGTCAATAGAAAACCGACGAATTAATTTAGACAACTAAAGCAGGAAGCCTTTTTAATTTTGATGGGATGAGATTTTGAGGGAATCTCCGTATAGCCAGTGATGTTCGTCACCAATAATCCCACGCCAAAATAGTAGTAAATTTATCAAATAAATAATAAAGGGCTCTTTTTAATTCCACCAGTCTATAAACCAAATATTAAAAAAAATCTTTTTCGGTATTTAGACTCCGTTCATATTTAAATTATTTGATATCCAATTTAATTTAAATAGTAAATTTTTGTAGCTTTGAACGGGAAACGAACCTCTGACTTTGGTAGGTAAGGCTAGACCTCTACTTTTACACCAAGGGACAGGGCTTTTTTTTCTGACCTTTCCAAATAACAATAATTTATTCATCCGGATCATTTTATTATTTAATCTTTTTTAGTCCAAGCAAACTTATTCATATAAAACAAAAAAAATAAAATAAAATAAAATAAAACAACCTTTTAGTAAATAGGAATCGTAGGAGATTTTTATTTTTATATTTTTTTTTTCCCTACAAACAAATTTCGTCTGAACTCGAACCAAAAACAATATATATAACTCTGTCGTTTTTCTCTCCATCCCCTCCCCCCTCCCTCTCCTTCCAAACGCTGAATCTAATCCTATGAGGAGAATTTTGCCGGCCATCAATCTCTCCTCCTCGAGACAGACAGACACAACTCCAATCGTAGTGTACGGTTTTTGCTCCACACACACACACGGGATTAGATTTATTTATCTAGATTTGTGTCATTATTAATTCGCTCGTCAAATTATTTATATAAGGGGAAGAAAATGGAGAGAGAGAGAGAGAGAGGAATAAAAAATTGTGTGTTTCGTAAATGGAGTCGTCGTTCGTTTTTTTTTTTTAAGTTAAGGGTCAGACCTTTGATGGATCAATGGAAATTGCGAGATCCGTCTGGCAGGTAATCGATCCCATGGACCTTTTTATACGTATATATGAAAGTAAGTGTATATCTTAGTCGAGTCTCTTTCTCTCTCTCTCTCTCTCTCTCTGCATGTTTAAACGAAATCCGATAGCCGATGAGAGAGGAGTAGAAGAAGGGAGAAGTAGTAACAGCCCGCACACCATCATAGAAAGGGCAGGAATTAATTCGCTGGTTGGCTCGGTGCCACAATGATTGAGTTATGTCAAGGTACCGTACCAACTTTCGCTAGGTATTACTAGTTTGCTGATCAAACTCCAAGTTTGATTATTCCACCATCTATCTATCCCTTAAGTCTCTATCGTCTCTGTCCTCCTTCCTTCCATTTGGCTAGTGTTTCTATTTTCAAGCACGTTCTACGAAGGCGGGTGTGTTTTGCGCGAGCTTTCCTCGCTTGACCGCATCTTTAACCCATAATTCACCTCTCCTTTTCTCTCTGACAGTTGCAGAGTTCCTCTCTCTCTCTCTTTCTATCTACCTGGCTAACAAAGAAGAAGCCTTTGCTCCCTAAATGGACCGCCATGTTGTTTTTTTTTTACATTTGAATTAATTCTTACACTACATAAAATTCCGCCGTGAACCATAAAAAAAAGTTTCAGTCATTTACCTTCTGATGGAGACACAAATAACTCCATGACAGTTTTATTTCAAGACTAAATTTGTATTTCATAATTTTTTTAGGCATATTTAGGGACGGTATTCTAATTTTCTTATCTTTTATTCTCCTTTGTTCCTGTTTCTTAGAGATAAAGCTCTTGATTCATGATCTAAGGGTCAGTAGCTCGCTTCCAGTCCTGAACTATTAATTTTATTTAAATTATATTGGTTACCAATTAATTTAAGTAAATGTGAATGGAGTCTAAATGCCAAATCAAAAATTCTTATTATTTTGTTCAATTTCATTGAATTCTTCCAGAGCTCCAGCAAAAGGCAGGCAATTCAGCATTCGAAGCTATTTGCTCCGTCACGAGCTTCGAGAGCTGCCTCCCTAGCTGCTAGCGATGCAACCGCCTATCCTCTTGCGACAACCCTTGCCTTTTTCTTGACCATGATTCCCATTGTGTACCTTTACTTCGGGAAAACGTACCGGTCCTCTTTTCTCCTGCCAACCTTGCAATTCACCTGGTCATTCTTTCTTTGTTCTCGACTCGCCAACTAATCTTCGCATTCATTTGCCTTTATTCTTCCTCCTTTCCTCATTTCCTTTATATATCTTTCTACATTTTCACTCTATTTTACTTATTTCCTCTTTTCAATCTTCACGACCACCAGATCAATGTGAAGACGAGCAAATCAAATGATAACGATCATTCCGAAGAAGTTTCATTTATTTATTTTTGTCTGCATATTTACCCCGGAAATCAACTTAAGTGTTATATTTTTTTACTTGAAAACCGCATTTTTCATTTGACCTTTAGTCGGATTTCTCGCTCTGCTATCAAATATGAAAATTGACACTGCGGTTACAGTCCCATGATTAAGTTATCATATATTTATTTCTAAATCTTTCTCTCTGAATGTCGCCTTTTTCAAGAGTAGAATTTCTTGCTAGTTCAATCATCAACGAATTTCTTAAAATATTTAGCACGATCTTTTGGGTGTTTTCCAGAGAGATAGTTAAAGAGCAACTTAGGAAGAAAGAAACATTGTTTTGCAATCAAATTTATCGGCCACCGAAATCAGCCCATTAGTTCTCGAGTTCACTCATAACTTACAGACAAACATATAAATATGTAGGACTTAAGATTTAACGGAAGAGGGCCTTTGACGGTGACAGCCAGTGCAGGCGGCTAGCTTTGCTTCTCTCCTGACATTTGTTTTGGTTCAGGTCTCGTTTGAGGTCATATTTGTCATAATTTGTAAAATCTCTCTTTCATTATATAAGTATTAGGCCTATTTATAACCTTTGCCCAATATTCCCACGTTTTTTAGACCACTTTTCATGGCAATACGGATGTGTTGTAACGAATAATATAAGTCGTGATCTCGAAACCTCGTACCAGACCCTTTCATAAGGGCAATCTAATCCCGTTTTTATTTTCAAATAAAAGTTATAAATAAATTGGCGTGTTACTCATTTTTTTCCTTTTATTCCTTCTTTTCTTCCTTCCTTAAATGTATTTATGTAATATAAGTGCATACTTTTTTTTATTTTGAAAGATTATAAAAATCATTTCAATTGAATATTATTATAAAACAATTTAAGCTTAAGTATTAATATA
>JAAAKE020001200.1:0-11353 GCA_010014785.2 Anisolabis maritima
TAGAAAAGTCCACCAGTTTAAATCCGTCCACGAATTATACAAGTGGAGTAGTTGCATTAACTATTTATCAAATATTAAAAATCCTATTATTTTCATCAACTCGAAAGACGACCCACTAGTGCCTGACAAATTACTTGATCCGATTCGTAATTTTGCAAGTAAGTTTAATATTCTTTGAAAAAATATATAATATAATTATATTTTTTATTCATTGACTATAATTATTTTTTTGGCAGACTCGCATGAAAAGGCATTATACCTTGAGCTTTCCCATGGAGGCCACTTGGGCTTCTACGAAGGAGGTCTTGTCTACCCGAATCCAGTCACATGGTTGGACAGGACTCTTGTCGCCCTTGTGGGTTCCCTTGCTCTCATGCATGCAACATCGAAGGGATCCTCTGAACTCGAAGTCGACTAGTCACCCAAAAAGGGATTTTCATCTCATCTTCATTTCATCAGCTCGTGTCTCTCTCTCCTCTCCCTTCCACTTCAAATCGACCAACTCATAAGGCCTAGATAAGTAGTTAAGAAAGAGATTCAACTTAGAAATAAAAAATTTCCATTTGAAAATATTTATGTACATGTAGTATATAAAATATATATAAATATATATTTAATATTTTTTTCTTTTTTAAACAGAATATAATATTTTTTTAAAAAGTAGAATTTGAAGTTTTTAAGACTCAAAGGAGGAATTCTTTATTAAAATTTTTATATTTATTTATAATAGTTTAAATAGGATTTAATTAATTAATTGTAAATTATTTATTTTGTTTAGATACAACTTTTAAGGACAATATTAATAAAAAAAGGGCTTATTCTCAAGACATGACCAAAAATGAGAATCCAAACTAATGAAGAAATAATTAAAATATAGTAATATGTAGGTTTTTCAAACACATGAGGATTACAAGTAAGTTAAATGTTGTATCTTTGCAAAATAACAACATAAAAATCTATGTAAAAATTAATGAATGATTTATTTATTTTTTCATAAAAAATTTTTCAATGAAAATCTAATATTTATTTTGAGGAATAAAGGATTCCTGATTTATTAAAATAAAATCCAAGAAGAAATATATCTAAAAGAATCTATTTAAATTGTTATATTTATTTTAAAAAACTTTTACAACTGTTCTTTAATATTTAAATTCCATTTAAGGCATAAAGAGACGAGTCTTTAAATCTCCTTTTAAAAATTCCATTTTTATTTCATGATTCAAATTTTTAATATTGCCAAAATATCAATTTTTTATTATATCTTACTATTATTGATCATGAAAAAAAATAAAAATCTTGCTGTTTGCATATGATCTTAATAGTAGTTCATTCATAAACATCTTGATGGCTCTGCCATTAATTATAGTTTAATAATAAATGAACAATGTTCATTGTGTGTCAAAGGGTTTGATAAAAAATCTGTAAATATTCTTATTTTTTTATAAAAAAAACAGTAGCAAATGAATAATTTTCTATATAAAAATTAAATATAATTCTATTTTAGATGTCCATTTGCAAATTTTAAAAAATAATCTTTGTCGGAGATTATAAGCAAGCAGTAAGGTACTGAAATCTTTTCTTTTAAAAAATAAATTTATTTTCTTTTTGAAAACAAATTAGTAGAGGGCCATGTAATGGTATATGATTCATTTCATTTGGAAGTTTTTGCCGCATCTCCTTTTGAATTAAAAGGCAAATTTTTGTTAGAAAATTTTCGCATTACATTGTATTCCTATATAAAGTTGAATACTCTCAAGGCCTGCGTTTCAAAATAAGAATGATAACTAACTAAATATAGGCTTAAAAAAAAATATTTTATAAAGTTATTAAAAAATTTAATTTAATAAAATTAAAAAAACATTAAAATATTAATTTATTTTTTATAATAAAATAATTTTCATAAAAAATACATTCTAAAAGAGATTTTTTTTTTGGAAATAAAAAAATATTGTTTGAATTAAAAAATTTTTTGACAAATCTTTTATAGAAAGGTTTAAGACTCTGGAAGAGTGTTTCTCAATCAGGGTGGGAAAATAAGTACGGATCTTTCATATAGACCTGATTTTCTAAGAAAATTTGTTTGAAATTCAAAATCAAAACATTTAGTCCCCCAAAATTATTTTTAAATATAATAAAATAATTAATTATATTTTGAAAATGCAGAGGTGAGATTTTCTATTTTCGTACACTCTGTATTATTATTATTATTATTATTATTATAGTCGTTTAAAAAAATTGAATAAAATAAATATTTCTTTCAAAATTCGCATCATTCCTCTACAAGATATTGTGTTTTGTATATCTTTTACTTGAACTTTTTTACTTTTACAGTAGAAAAGTTAATAAAAAAATCCTTTTAACTCATATCGATAAAAAGTATTTTAAAAACTATGAATAAATACTAAATAAATAAATTATAAAACAGACACTTTTATTTTGAAAGACGAGATTGTTTCCTTCACACTTTCATATCAGGTTGCTATGAAATAAAGAAGGTTGAGAAACACTACTCTGTAGCTTTTATTGGTGATATTTATCTAATTAAATTTTTTTTTTGTTTTTCTTAGCATTTATGAATAGTTGCTCTTCTAAACTCTAATTGCACTATTTTATTTTATTCCATAATATCTTAATTTATAAATTATTGCATTTATTTGGGAACAATCATTTTAATAAATGTTTTTATTTTTAATTCATTAATTTATTTTTTGAAATATTATTTAATAAAATCAATATGAAATTATCTATTGATAAAATTATTCATAAATTAAAATGGAACTTTTTTATTTTATAATTTGTATCATTAAAACTGCAAATTCATTTTTTTTTTAATTCAACAAGTGCCAAATGATAAAATATTATTTTGGTTATCGTTTAATTAATTCTATATATATATATGTATATAAATATTATTTTTAATTGGCATATTCTATTTTTTAATTAAAGCAAAAAAATTCTTGTTTAACTTAATTTATTTTGCAAACGATATAAAATATTTATTTAATAATTTAAAAAAAAAAATGTATTATTATAATATAGCTATTTTTATTTATTTCTAAAGTATAATTGATTATTAATATTTATCAGATATTATAAATACTTTATATACTTAATCAAAACATGTTTTTATTAAAATAATTTTAAGCGCAACCTATCATTCTGAAAAAATTAATGTAATATATTCAAAGAAAAGCGAAAGACACTTTTTTCAGCTACTGAAAAATTCACTAAAATTTTATCTTGGAAGAACATTGTTTTATTTATTAAAAATCATTCCTTATTGCATTTCACTCGCGATTCGGTTTTATCAATAATATAATACCTATATAAAGTGATATTCATCACTCCTTATTGCCTATTTATTAACATTATTTTTTAATGCATTTTTTATTGTTTTTAAAATGGCTTTTTCAAAATAAATACTGTGTTTATTCAATCAATAAATAATGTTATCAGCTTCACTATTATATTTTTTATTTTTTTTTCATAAAAAGTATAAAATTTTTGAGCCCAAATAAATATCCGTTAATTTCCCATTTTATGTACCTTCTTTTAAATATGGAAATTTTTAAATTCCTTTCGATTTAAATTTATTGAAATGAATTATAGATGTATCTTCTAGTTCGATACTTAATAGATGTAAATTGAATATATGAAGGCCATAATATCACTTCACTACAACCTTATATAAAAGTTACTCTATTCGCATTAAATCCTACAATCAAAATTTTCGAATATTAAATAAAATTTTTAAAAAATCGAAAAAATAAAGAATTTTTAGGAAAATCATAAATATTAATAGAAATGAAATAAAATATCAATGAAAAGAATCGAATAAAATAGCCTGATGAACAAATACGAAATGCCCTCTATTTTTTTTCTTTAATAATTTATTTAGCTAAAATGTAAATATTTTTTTTTTATTTGATATTTTTAGATCGTTTCACTAGACACTAGGTTTTCAGATGGTGTATGGAAGTGATTTCCACCCTTTCTAGCATAAACTATGGATAAATTTTAACAAAAAGAATTGCGTACGGGTAGCTTGGTGTTCTCATACCACACCTTGGGAACCCCTATTCTCTGGAGATAGACCCCAAAATCTAGACAATCGCCTCCTGTGGGTTTTTTTAATTCTTCCCGCAAATGAATAAAATAAAACCTGATGCTCCATCAATAATGCAATCAAATACTTCCCAAATTATTACAGGGACATCCCCTGCCCGAAATGATCAAGTTTAAATTATAACTGTATTTCCATGCGAAAAATTGAGATTTCTTTGGGTACATGTTTTGATCCACAAAAATTTATAAAGCTTTGAATTGAAATGAAAAATTAAATTGATTTAAAGAAAATCATATTTTTTGATATTTTTGGAGTTCTTCCCTTCCCTTCTTGCAAACTTATTAACACAAAATTTATATATAGTATCCATTTTAAAAGTTGGTTTTATGCATTTTTATAAATCAAGATAAATTTTTATCTTATATTTTTATTGTTTTATATGTATATACTTTCTATTTTAATTTAATACTTGTAAAATTTTAAAGGTATGACCACGCAGTCAAACCTAAATAAATTTAAAAAAAAAAATAAATAAATATTTCATTTGTGAATGAATTCAAATTTCCTTACTGCGGCTCAGTGCTGCCCTCAAATGATTGCCTTTGAAACTATTAATTTGAAATTGAATTTTTTTAAACCGAATGAATATCGTTGATATTAACCTAAATCATTTTTATTAATATTAAAAACATTATTTCTTATGGATCAAATTTATTTTAAGAAATTTTATACATATTGATTTTACAATTATATTTAATTTTTCTATAATCTTTTTGATATTACTTTAAAAGGTAAGTCAATTTTTTATTAAAATACGGACAATTGTCAAATTTTTTATATTACACTTTTTTTCATATAAAATAAATTTAATTTCCAATATTAATTTTTAGGGATCAAGTTAAAATATATATCCTTTTTTAAAATAAAACTACTAATTCCAGTAATTTATTTTCAAAAAAATATTTCAATTTGTTCTTTTATTCTTTTGTGTCATAATAAATTTTTTTTACTTTTGTCGTTAAAATACATGATAAAAATATGAAATATGAGAAACTTGATTAATCTCAAATTTTAAATCAGACAAGTTTTTATTAGATAATTCTCATTTTTCATGTATATAAAGGTACTAGGACAAAAAACCTTAGCTCGATTAATTAAATTTTAAAATCAATTTGATATTTTAAAAGAGCATATCACAAAAACTCGACTAAATTAATTCATCAATCCAATTATACTTATATTTTATCATAAGGAAATGCCTACATAGCCATAAAACGCATTGAATTGGTAAATATCGTCTCTATAGGCAAAATTAAGTTGATTTAAAGAAAAATGGTCAGTTTTTTGGTATTTTTTGAGTTCTTCCCTCAACTGCTTCAATCCTTCTTATGTTTCTTATGAGAAAGAAACTTGTTCCATTTTTTAATTTTTAGATTTTGGTGATTCCTAACAAAATATATTTAGTATATATTTTAAGAGTTGGTTTTATACAAAGACCAAATGCAATATTTTCTGACTACCATTCCACGGTCTATAAAGTATTTACTATTCTTTGTCATGCCTTCCAATTCACATTACATAAACCACTGGCTCCATCCGTCTATTGAAACAGAAATATCCACATTATTAAATTAATGAATTCAAACTTAGTGTCTCCACAGCTTTGGCCTTCTTCCTGCCCAATTCACCAATCTTAATCCACAACAATTTCATCTACAATTTGTTTTTGATTTTAGATCATGAACCGAAAGAAAATGCAAAATGATATTTGTACTCTCGACAAGGATATTGCCAACTGTGAATATTATTTAAATAGAGTGTTGAGTTCGAGATATAATAATAATAAAATTTCTCTGGCAAAAGCATCAACAGAACCCAAACCACGAACAGCACCTGTTAAAAATACAACAAAAACCCATCCACCTGAAAATGAGCCAAAACAACGAATCTCACCACGAGATGCCCCACAAACTGACATATCGGTTCCGAACACTAAAAGAACCGATTCTAATAAAAGTCTTAAAAGAATCATTCATAAAGAAGTATTTAATAATGCCGCAACTGTTGAGGTTACTGTAAAAACAAAACAACCAGAGGCAAATAAGACTGTTACTAAAAATTGTCAAACTGATCCTGAATCATGTGTATTAAATAAAAAATATCCTGTGATAAATAATCAAAGAAAAGAGTTAAGACAAAAAAATTTATCTTGGGGCCAATTATTACAAGCAAATAAATTGAAAGAATTAGAAAAAAATTCGAAAAAATCTTCAAGTTGCGTTTGTTGTTCTATAAATAAACATGAAAATAATCAAGCTGATAAGGAGCAAAAAGCTCCTACAGTGGAAACACTTTCAACACGATCCAGATCCGATGATGCTCTCAGTTATGGTGCATTTTCCATGTTCAATCCCGTACGGACTATGAATTTTTTAATTAAAGAACTTTCAAGTAAAATGAATAAAAATACAATAGATGATAATGAAATGCATAAAATTTTAATTAATATGGAACATACATTGAATCGATTATACTCTGATTATGGGTCAAATGAACCTCCCATTGATTCACTTCATACTTTGAATGTGATTGAATCACCTCCATCACCACCACAACCTTTAATAACTATAACTGATGAAGAAAAACCACAACAAGATAATTTAAAAACAACAACTACTCAAACTTCTCTAATTGAACCACCATCCCTGCCATTTATTGAAAACGATACAGCAAATAATGTTATTGAACGATTACAAATCAGTTGTGAAAAGTTGGAAGCCACTTGTACGGAAATGAAAGCCACTTGTGAAGAATTAAAACGAGATAAAGCCTTTCTTAAAGAGTATGTATTTTATCTCATATTTTTCTTTTATACATTGTTATAATTGAGTGTTTTTCAAAATCCTAAATCAAATTATGAAAACCAATTTTTACTTTTTCTTATCCTCTCTAAATAGCTATGTAATAACAATAAAATTTATTTTCAATTAGTTTGTGGAACTCTATTACGATTTTTTTTGTTTATTTTGACATTTTTCCCTCTAAGAAACTTACAGAAGAGATATAAAAATTATCATATACAAGTTCACAAAATAAAAAATAAACAATTAATATTTGACAATGTTCACATATTTTATATATATATTACAAAAATATCCATGAAAATTATTATATATATTTATAACCATCAAAAACCTATATATATATATAGGTTTTTTATCGCTCCACAATCATTGATATAAAGGAAAAAGAATCAAAAGGTACAAGAGCAAAAGGGACCTTTAATCTGATTTAAAACTCGAAAAATTATAAATCCCCAAATGAGGTTCAAGTTTATATTAAAAGTAGAAAATGAGTGGATAAGTCTCATTTAGAGGGAAGGAGGGCAAATATTCTTCAATAGTTCCCATATTTTGCTGACTTGTATAAAAACGTTTCCACACCCTGAGTAGAATTATAAAAAAGAATTTTTTAAAAATCCGACAATTTTTAAGGGATATGTATGATTTCTTTAACCTTTTATTACAATTTTTCTTAAAAACTCTAAACGTATGTTATATAATAGATCAACATAGATTTTTAATTCAAAAAATATATATTATTTAAGGACGTTTCATTTCTCGTATCATCATTTTTTTTAATTTCAGAGAATTAGAAATCAGAAATCAAGAATTAGAATCAACAAAATTAAAAGAAAAAGAGTATTCGAAGATTTTAGAATCTTTTAAACAGAATTTTAATAATATGACAAAAAAATCCGATGAATATATCAAAACAATTTCACAGTTAACAATTGAAAATAATAAATTGCGTGAAGAGATTAAGGTGGGTAGGTCTTTATTATTGAATATACTTATTCTTATTGGGCTTGGGAGGGAAAAAGGGTTCAAAGTAGGGTCACTGTCCAGGGCACAAGAGGCTTACAAAATGGGGGATAGGTCTAAATTAAAAGAAAAGCAGAACATTTGTGAAGTAAAAAAACAAAAATGGGAGTCAGGAGGGTAATGAAAAATATCATCACTTTGAGTACTAGGTTGCTAAGGGTTGATCTTATTGATTATATTATATTACATTTTTTCTATATTCTTTAATAATAATAATAATAATAATATCTTATTTCGCTTTATTTTATAGCCTCTGGATGAATTACGAACAACAAATAAGCAACTCTCATTAAAAATTTTAGAATTAGAAAAAACAAATGATAAACTTGACACGGAATTGCAAATTTTAAAACTGGAAAAAGAAAAATTTCATTTTATTTTAGAAAGGAAAGATAGTGAAATTTCAAAATTTAAAGGCGATATAGGGTAAGAAAATTTTCTAATATTTTTGTGTGTACTCGAGGGAGTCAGAATAAAGCAAATTTTTTTTCCAAAATATTTCATTTCTATACATTTTCCCATCATGTAATGAATTTTAGGAAACCTAATTCATAGAACTCCGTTTTCTAAGAGAATAGCCACCTTCACACGATCAGTTTCACTTCCAGTTCAGATCTCGCACTGTTGGAGTTGCACCTCTTCGAGTCAATGAACAAATTTCTAGCAGGCAAACTATTTTGTTCTGAAGTGAAGTATGTAGGCAGTTAATTGACTATACTTAGAGAAAATGGAGTACTATGATTTATGGAACAAATAGAATTGGAAAAATAGATAAAACTTCTAGCTTTTTAATACATAATTTCTTTGTCCCTATATATTAAATATTTTGAAAAAAAAAAAAAGAATTCTCCCTCGTATATAGAAAATTTGTTATCAAACTTAGAAATAAACAATAATAAATAGTTATCAAATTTTTTTCCAGAGATATAAATCGATTTTTAAAAAACAAATTCACTGATATTCAAAATGTTAACAAACAAGATGAAGAATTTAATTTAAATATCCAGAGTGAAATTAATCCCGTGTTACGATCGAATTCCTCTTCTGGATCGAATCATTCAACGAACAAGGGAATGATTATTTGTAGTTCACCAACAGGTTCTAATAATTCACCTGATTTTTATGAATCTTGGCATATTCTTTCTAAAATTTCACCTGATACAAATACTAATAATAATAACAAAGAGCCAATATTTCCACCAATATCTGAAGTGGATACAGAACCTCCAACTTCTCCCGAACATGATGAATTTGCTTTTTATGAAAGAGAATCGATAAATAATTCTGAAACAAAGCATTCAATCAGATTAACTCCCCCTCATTTTTCTGATGTAGCGAGCGTTATGACTGGAGATAGATTCGAAACACTTCAAGATGAACCTCTTTCTGAAGTCAGTCATCCAGAAAATAGGTAAATCATTTTAGATTCATTTTTTACTTTTGTTAAGAACACATAGTGGTAAGTTTATCTTCAAATAGACATTAAAAAAATTGTAAAGGGATCTAATATTACACAATTATATGCAATTCCCTTCTCTAATTATACTTAAGAATATTGAATAATTAATTTTTTTCTTACTCTTTCGGCATCTGAGGCCATTTAGACTATTATATTAATTGGTCAATATAATTTAAATAAATTTTTGTCGCTTAGGACGGGAGGCGACGGGTGACTTTTGGTTCGTGAGGGGAGATCTCTGCCTATGCGCAAAGAGACAGGGCTTATGTCAAATTGGAAAAAAAATTTTAACTAGTGATAAGAAGTTATCATTGAAACATTTGGGGTGTCAGCACTTCTATGCTCCGGTTAGGGCGGAGATTCTGATCCCATTTTCCAAATCTCATGCAATCCAATCTCACTAACAAAAATGCAACGATCTTATTTGGATTTGGTCTATTTTATAAATATCAGATTTGGGTTGACTGTCGTTAGGATTTTCATTTGATCTGTTGTGGATGTTGATCGGGAAATTAACAGTAATTAACAAGTGATTACAACTTGATTAATAATAATTCACCTTTACATTAGACTAGATGGAGAGATGAGAACAAAACATACCGTACCATTTAGTAGCATAGAAAAAAGTTATATTCTGATTTGATCTGATCTTTGATCAAGTCCAAGAGAGGGTTTGAAAACCAGGGTGTAAAGACCAGGACTAACTAAATTATTGCTATTATTATTAATAGACAGATAAAAGGGCATAAGGGCATTTATTTTACAGATTAGACCTTTCCCATATTTACCCGCTTAATCCATTTTTTTTTAATTATTCATTTCATATTTTTAATCAAATAACATCACAAAATTTTAAATTGTTTCAGTGAAAGTGATGGATCTCCTTCTTGGAGAACTCAAGATTCAATTCGACATCAAAAAAGCTCAGCTACTGATAGATTAAAAAATGGTCTTGAGAATCTTCTTGCTCAATTCTCTCAACAACTTCAAGGCGCCACCGAAAATATTGTCCATCAATTAAATAATCAAATGTAAAATAATAAACTCTTCCAATTTTTTTTTTTTTTTTTTTTTAATCGATTTTGCCACTATTTATATTTATAATATACTTCTTAATAATTATTTTTGGAAAAGGACTAGTACTTAAATTAAAAAACAAATTCAATTATAAAATTTACCCAAATAAAAAATTTTAATGTAAATATATGAATATTTTTTAAAAATAAATATATTCTTTTAATTTTAAAATATGTTTATTTTAACATAAAAAGAAATTATTTTATTAATGTCATTTTGACATTAACAATTTATTAAAACCTGCGGACCTGAACAAATGATGCCCATACTAAGACTGGTATTCTTCTTTTCCCTTTATGCTACTCTTTTCCAGTCTGTCTTCAAAAAATATCCGCTTTGCGCTCCCGGATGCATAATACCGACTCTGAATCACGCGAAAAAGGCTAGAAAATATTTTTATAATCTAGTTTTATAATTTTCTGGAGGAACAAATTAAATAACAAAATCCATCATCATTTAAAAAAGTCATGTATAAATTTTATTAAAAATTTAAAATAAAAATTGTCCCAAGAATAAAAAGGTTTCACATGAAGAAATTAAATTCTTAAAATAATAGATATTTTCCAATTAGTATGATTACTATTTTTTTTTTTTCATTTTTTACAAACAATTGCAGTCGTCTTTTTATTACGAAAAATTAAATTTCATATTATTACCATAACGGTCACGTGATTTGAGGTAACCAATCAGCTGTTTTTCTCTCTTTTGTGTTTTGACTCACAACTCGACATCTCATTTCATCCATATAAGTTCAAGATGACAAATTACTCTATTTCTTCTAACATATAGTACTATCTAGATTGAAGTTAGTAAAAACACTTTCAATTTAAATATCATTCATTCATTTATGTTGTGTATAAAAAGTTT
>JAAAKE020001211.1:0-11353 GCA_010014785.2 Anisolabis maritima
GTTCTAATGTGATTGATTTATTCAACTAAAGCCAAGCTTAATTTTTCTATAAATTCCTTCTATGCTCCTTGGCCTTGGGCCTAGGAGATTTTTCTTTCTAATACCCGATGCCGTTATTTTGTGCTGCTCGTGTTACGAACCCAAAAATGGTGAATTTATCAAAACAATGACTTTCACTTTCATTTAAAAAAAATATGATTCCTTCTCATAACTTGAAAAATAAATAAATAAAAATATAACATCTTCAAAGGGTGATCTGGGAGAAACAAACATGGTTTTAATCCTAAAGGCAAAAATTTATTCATTTCTAACAGTGAGCCTTCTCCATCTTTTAGCCTTGCTAAATAGAAACAATTGTCATTGAGCTAGAAAATTTTCAAAATCCTTACTTCATTATTATATTTTCTCCCGGCAGATAGTGAAATATATCGAAAGCTCGACCAGTTGGCTCCTATAGACATAAAGCAAGTCTGCATATATAAAGGTGTCGGCAAAACAGTGTAATCTCCTAAGACCAGCGAAATCTGCTGACGGAAGGCCAAGGAGATGGTTCTAAAAGTTACTTGCCCAACTCTTAACCTGCTCTTTATTCTTTTGGCCCTACTCTCTGCAACTTTATCATTCAGAATTTTATACTTATTCAAATTTTGTGATAAACATTTTGTTTCTAATTTTGTAATTCACTTATCTAATCATTTTCTCTTTAATATTAAAATTTTTATTATTAATTTAAAACATCAAACACATCATATCTATAAAATTTATCACAAGATCCTCCAACAATATTTAAAATTCGAAATTAGCGTTTTAAAAGGAAAAAAAAATGAAATTTTCAAAAATGCCCCTCATTTTTGTGGAGTATTAATTTTAATTAATTAAATATCTCCTACACACTCGCAGGGTATATTTCCGTGGATACATGAGCGAGCAAGACCGAAGCGGCAAAGGTCGCGGAGAGAGACGAGACGGTTGCTAGTGCGAATGTGGAATCGATCTGAGCTCGTAGATTGATGAGCGAATAAAATTTCTCTTTAGAAAAATAGTGGAATGGATACTCGATCTAAATTTTAAAACATGCTTGTTCGAATCCAATTCTTTCGCCGCCATCATCATTAATAAGATATGTTTCTTGAGATTTCAATTTTTCAAAAAAAAAAAGCAAAGACGGTGTCAGATATTAATTGTTATCTATATATTTTTTAAATTTAATTTTTAATTTTTGAGAAGTATCGAAATATTTATTTAATGTTTTATTCTATTATATTAAAATATCATGTATTATATATATTTATATATATGTTGTATTTTGTGTTTTAACTAATTTATTATTTTTGGTTCATTTTATTTATTTATTTAGATTTTAGGCTTTTTTTTTTTTGTTGATGCTAGAGAGCTTTATACAAAATTTTAAAGCCATTTTTATTTTTTTAAATAATCCAAAAAATTCTAATAAATACAAATGCTAAATAAAAAGAGAAAACACATTCCAATGTTTCTCCTTTTTCTTTTTTTTATTTAAATCTTTGAAAATTCCTGGAATTTTCTCAAGAGAGATAAAAATATAAATAAATATATTTATTTGTTTTTTTTATTTTTTTATTTTCAGAAATTCTTTTTTATAGGCAACATCAGGAATGTTTAAAGTGATAAATCCTATTATTTATTATTATTATTATATTATTATTTATTATTATTATTATTATTATTATTATTATTATTATTATTCAATTAAAATGAATATTAAAACAAAAATGTACAAAATATACAATTTTTTTATTAAAATCTACTTTATTTATATAATATTTATTGATTTATTATGATGCGCCTGAAGTATAATAAATAATTGGGAAATTATTTATTTGTTTGGCAGCAGAATACAAAAGATTTGACTTACTAAGTTTTTAAAATAAAAACAAAATATTTGATGAAAGACTTGAAACCAGCTGTTATACATTTCTTTCATCTCCTCATCAACAATGGTACATGGGTTGCATTCGTTCGCTTTTGCTTGTTAGAAGGTAAAGCAACCCAAATGCTCCAAAGCTCTAGAGCCGACCAAGAAAGCGCAGTTTTTAAATCACCCTAGAAATTAATATGCGTTATTCGCTCTAGAGCAATTAATCTAAAAATCCATTAGTGAGTTGGTCATTTGTGTTGCTTCCCTTCCAGCAACCAAACACGAACTAACAAAGCATTATATTAAAATATTCAGCATCAACAAATTCTAGGGGCATAGGCGTGCCAGCTTTTGGATCAGATAATAGACAGGAAATTTCCATGTTCAAATACCTTCTAACTCTGTTTTAGGGCAGAAATAAATTATGTCATAAATATAAATAGAATATCCATCGTCAGTAGAGATGATGCTTTTAAATAATAATAATTTTGTCTTCTGCTGCTCAAAGAAGCCATTGCTTTAGATGTTTGGTTTTTTTTTAACTACTTGGTTGGTTGGTATTGGCACCAATCAGGGGAGGAGGAGAAATTTTATTTTATTATACCCCATTTTCTGGGCCCTCAGATAATCCATGATTATTATTATTATTATTATTATTATTATTATGAGAGCCATTCGAACCTGTTGTGCTTGCATCCCTTAGAATTTGTCGAAGCCGTTCTTTCTCCAACCAATGATAGCGCAATTTCTCTTCCATTGCAGATAAGGATTTCAATTGCTCCTAAAATCAAAAGAGAGAAAAAATATAATCAAAATGATATGATAAGACTTACTCAAAATAGAACGAAAAAGAGAATATGATTATGATAAAAAAAGATTTAGAGCTAGTTGGATTATATTTTTAACCGACAAGAAAAACTATAATACTAGATAAACTGTCCCTTGAAGCAATGGCAGGGCTCCTGCTTCATAATCTACAAGTTGTGGTTAGCTTAGGCGATAAAATTAATTTTAATTATATAGGCTATCAATTATTGAAATAAATATGGACGTATAATGTTTATCGTATTATGTATGTCTCTGATATAAAAAAGACTTAATATATATTCACTTATAGTTTAGGTAGATGGCAATTGTAAATTGCCCTGCCCCTGTATCTTAGAGCACATATGTCTATGCTGGCTGGCTTCATGTTCCAAGGGCCAGTGGTACGGTTCGCGTCCTAACAATAAATTTGGATAAATATGGACAATCGTATACAATTTATCGTGAATGTCTATATGGCTTTCTCTGTCAAAAAAACAAATTTCCCGAATTAAGGTAATAGTATAAATGCCACCTGCACCAATTAAATAAAAAGGCATCAAATAAAAAGGAACAATTAATATCTAGTAAATTAATAATAATATTTTCGTGATAATTTTTCATGCTTCTTCATTCTGTTTTCCTATTTCTGAAATGAAAACAAGATTGACAAAAGGTGTGTGTCATTTTCAGGCTTAGCCAGAGGCTTCAAGATTCCTAGTTACGCCTATGAGCTATTAATTCCAAAAGTAGCAGGCACAGCTTATATGCAGACCACGAATTACAGGAACAATCAAAAGGCATGAATTTCAGGAGAAAAAGAGAGGGATTTGAATATTCACAACAGAATCACACATAAAAAAAAATTGATAAGTCAAAATATAATTTATATCGAGGCTAAGACGGATAAGCTGCGGATTCTGGATCTATAGTTGCAAAAAGATCGGAATCGAACCCGGCTTGCCGCAAAAAATTATTTCCAACTTTGCCAGAAGTCGCCTCAAGGGGTAGGAAAGTGAGAGATAATCTCTCTCCCAGTAATAGGATGTAATACAAAGGACCCATATGTGTGGAATAAGTGTCTGGACCTCCCAAATATTAGGGGGATACTGCCTTACATAAATCCATCCATCCATAATTTTTATCATCGTCGCATCTCAATATCAGATTATAAAGATAAAGGGAGCAAAGGGATGGTGGCAGAGAGGAGATGAAAAAAAATTGTCCTAATCAAGGGAGGTAAATAAACATTTTATGGAATTATAAAATCCTTTTCTCTCTCTCTCTTAGGTGAAATTTTATTTGAATTTTTTATAATTTTAATTAAAAATTACCTGTATCTTGTCAAGATGTCTTGCATGATTCCACGGCTGCGGAGTTACGACCATGCCAGCTGCCTCCAACAGTTGCTGTTCCAACGGATGAGCGTTACTCACATTCCCATTACTACTACTATTACCGCCCCCAGTGCTGTTTCTTGTTTTATTGAAATGAGGCGGTGTGACTAAGGACACTGCGATGTAAGCAGAAGCATGATTTCCTCCGCTTCCATTTCTGCTACTGTCATTTATTGGCCCATTGAGATTGTGCTGGGACGCTAGAGATCGAGGAGACGAAGTCACTCGGTGGTAAACAAAACGCGGCCATTGACGACCACCTGGACAAGGGAAAGAAAAATTAATTAACATTTTTAAACAAAAAATTTTACATAGGTTTTTTCATGGATCCAAGCTAACTTAACATATTCTGAGTTGAAATAAAAGTCTAAAGCCGGCTCCATACTAGTAGTGCGTGGCATTCGGCTCAAATATTTTGTGCATTAACAAATTTAAGCCTGTGTCGTCGACATAAAAGCGCATATAAAAATTCATCGCACGCGAACAGTTGGTTGTTGGTTTTTTGAAGATATTAAAGTTATGTGTCGAACATCGTATGGATTGATTAAATATTATATATGTATTTGCTTTATTAATAAATTATTTACAGAAAATAAATGGTGGTTGAATATTTGGAAATGAAGGATAGGAAGAAAGTCAAATGAAAAATAGCAAAATTTAAAAGTTCAGTAACTGCTTTGCTTTGGAATAAATACTTATAAATAATTAATGATTTTTTGTGAATAATTTATCGAGATAAATGCCGACATCAAAAAGCTTCTTTTAATTAAAATGAAAATTAAAAAAAGAAAGATTATTCTTACTATTGGCTGCAGCTGTGACAGCCTCCTTGCTATGCTTCAAAATGGCCTTGTCGATCTCCCCACCAGGTTCTAACATAGTCTTAACCGATGGTGTTGCTGGCTGGTCAGGTGGGGTTTTATTTTCGTCAATAGATGACGATGGGGACAGATGATGATGGTATTGATGATGATGATGTGGGGGTGGAGGAGGCGGTGGTGGTGGTGGTGGTGGCAATGGCTCAACTCGGTTTGTGTCCATGAACGGCATCAATCGCCAGGGGTGATGATGTCCATGGTGTCGGTGACCAGTAGGCGTACCAATTGGGGATGTCAAAACCGAGATTTCATTATCAAGATCACCGCCCTCCGGATGGTGATAAGTGTTGTTTTTACGGTCCTGAAATAACAAAAAAAAAATTCTTTTAAAGGCCAATTTAGATAAAATAATGCACATACATGATCACATCTGGGACAGATCTGGAGCAATTAATCAAAAATACCATAAGAAGCTGAAATAAAGAAAAATTGAAGAACTTCCCGGAATAAATATGTAACATCAAATTTTTTTGCAAAATTGAAATTCAATGAAATAGCTTTGTTAAGGCTCTAATTTTGTGACATAATTGGAACTTTAGGTTGGTTTAAAGCCAAAAGGCGCCTTCGAGGAATAAGTATGAAATAATATCAGTAAAAATGACGGAGTGCTTGTGTTGTTTCATTATTCGGTATAATGAATCATTTTAATTGGAAAAAATAAATAGAAAGATTAAGAAAGGACTAAAATATTTTATAATTTTTTCTATAAATTTTAAATAATTAGGGGATTCATTTCCTTTTGCATTTCATTCTTTTGTCTCCTGGGCAAATGACCGCTTCACTTCTTACTCATTTCCTCTAAAATTTTAAATTGTTAATCAATAATTTTTTATCGTTCACAGTTATGTTTATTTTGTTTTCTGGATATTGCATATTTCTAGACTTTATAGTGCATATTATATCAAAGAAAAAAAAAAATACCAATGAAATTTTTGACATATTTTATCCTTTTTTTAATAAAGTTTTTATCTGATAATAAACAAAGAGAAACGAATTATTCTTTTTATATATAATAAACTATATCAGTTTGATTTCAAAAATAAGGATAAGCAAGTCAAGTCCTCGTTTAAGATAATTTTAAAAAATCACTTGAATTTGAAAGAACATTTTATTTTTTACCCATTCAAAGAAATATTTCTTTCAATTTCAAAGATGGATAAAAATAAAAAAACTTACTTGATGATGATTAAAAGTTGGATTTAGCGTGCGATGGTGCTTGTTCAGTTGTTTATGACGTTGCTTCTTCTTCTTCTTCTTTTTTCGTCTTTTCGATTGTAAAAGGTCTTTATGCTCTTTTTCTTTCTCCATTATTCGTTTTTTAGCTGCTGCAGCGGATTCTATTGCGTTCAACTCTTGGAGATCACGATCAAGACCTTCTATAAACAAAACCAATTTAATGATAGAAATTTTTGATTTATTTATAGGGAACACTTACGTAATGCATTGTGAACATGTCTCCATTGGGCTGGATCTTCGGCGATTTTCACCATTAATTCTAAAAGATCTTCATCAATTTTCGGATCAACGGCTGCTTCAATTTTCCTTTTTCTCTCTTCTAATTGCTCCCTGGTCAATGAATCAACCCTTGGATATGCTTTGGGCGCATCATCAGATGATGTGAGATACGCCGGCGGTGGTTTTTTATGTCTTTTATGTCCGATCGCATCGTTTTCTGGAGTGGAAATTTCAAAACCAAGAAGATCTCCTGCCTTTTGATCTCGTACCGAACGAATAACCAAATCCGGTTTTCCTGTTGATAAATAAAATTAAAACATGAAAGTATGAATATAAAACTTCTTTCGCACATTTCAAATTACGTGATGCTCATATATTTATTACAATAAATAAAGAAAAAAGATTTTGAGCAAAACTAGCTTTATGAGCAAAATGGATAAAGGATTACCCAAATATTTATTGTACCTTGTCGATGTTGCGGGGATTAGGCGTCAATACTTACACTAGTCAATCCTTCCCTGTGACACATGTATATCCGCGAAAAATTTTATAACATTTGGTGGCAAAGAAATGTATAAGCTCCTTTGTAAGTACAAGTAGAAATTTTCTCTGTCAATATGTAAAGTAATTTAATCTCTATAACTATGAATTTATTTAAAAGATGGGTGACGTCTAGTCCAGGAAACGTTGGCAAAATGTAATAAATATTGTAATCTTTTATTCATTTTCTATGTAAATAATGATAAATAAAATAAAATGAATCCCCCTTGTTTTAAAGAGGAATATAGGAAATCATTTGATCCATAAATATTATGTCTATTGTTCTTCAACTTGAGACCGTAATATTTATTAAATTACTTACAAAAGAGAGGGGAAGGGATGAATAGATTGGTAGAATTGTCATTTACATGCCACATTTGCATATGTGTAGGAGATGTAAACAAACGCATATTCAAATAATAATTTTATCTTTTAAAATTGATTTATCATCCTATTCAAATTGCATTTGCATTCATTGAACATATTAAAGAACCCCCCCGTCATTCAAACACAAATAAAGTTTATAAAATAAAAGTTTTTGTTGATTTTCTGTTGATGAGATAGACAAACTTATTTGCATTTAAAAAAATAAATAAATTCGGGTTAAAATACACATTAATTGAAATGCTTTACACGTATTTTTTTGGAAATCAGTAGATTATGAAAAAAAAAAAAACAAAGTGTTATTTTTTTAAGTGTGTATTTTAAAATATGATTATATAAAAGAATATTTTTATTGAGTTCGTACATAGACTTACATAGAAACCATTAATAAAAAGAAATCAATCTATAAAAAATCGTACAAAAAATACACTTTTGGACCCCCTCAAACAAACTGGTGCTTGGAACAAACTTACAAAATATGAATAAATAAATTCTTAAGGGAAGAAAGTTGAGCCAAAGCAACGAAATGCAAATGCAAACATAGGAAGACTATAGGAGACCAATTAGAGAAGTCTCTTAAAGGACAAAGATGGGATAAACTTTCGAAAAACTTGCGAGGTGAAAAATTTGGTTAAACAAAACAGGAATACCTGCCTCCCTTAGGGCGGGCAGATCTCAACTCTAAATGCACCGCATTAGGATATTTAATAAGGAACTTAGAAGGTCAAATAAAATGAAAAATAATGACAATGGAAATGAATATCGAAAAATGTAGTGGAAAGAAAAAGAGCAAACCCAACTTGTTAGCTCCTCACTTTTTTTAGAAATAATTTTTTTTTATGATACCTTTATTTAGACGGTTCACAAACCTAAAAATATTAATAAAACAATGGCAATAAGTATCTAATTAAGTTATTCTTTCTTTTAGTTTCTATAACATAAAAAATACCATCTTCCTTTTAAAACTTCTCCTCTTGCTTAACCTCCAAAATGTGAGAATCCTTTTTGAGCAAACTTTAAGAATTTCTTGTTTTCCTTGAAGTTCAAATTATATCATTTTTAACCATTAATTTATATATAGGCATATTTCTTGAATATTATAAATTTATTAAATTAATAATTGGAGTAAGAAAAAAAAATCGATGAGGTTAAAAAGAAAGATGATCAATTGAAATATTTAAACCCTGCACCATTGACGATACTTTATATTTTTCTCTAATTATTAATTTAAAAATATATATTTACTTTTTTTATTATTTATTTATTAATAGAATTATTTCATCAAATAAACTTGATAAAATTCATAAAATTGCATTTATAATTAAAAGTCAAATATTAAAGGACCAAAGATAAATAGAAATATTAATAAAAAACTAATAATATTAACTTTTTTCTACAAAATATAATTTATTTACCGGTATATAAAAATTATTTTATTTTCAAAAATTTTGTCCTTTAAAAAAAATTAAGTCAAAGCGATTGAAAAAAAAAAGAGAAGCAAGTAAATTGAGAGAGATGTCAAAGAGCAGCTGGCAGAGCCATCTTTTCTCTTTATGCTTACAAGAACTAACTTTTTCCCAAGATTTACCTTTAACAATGTCCTTTAGAAAGTCAAATGCATACGTGACCTTCAAGGCCCTCCGAGTTAACAATTAAAAAAAATGATTTTCATTATTATATTTGTTTTAACAATATGCTTTGTTTACTTGTGCCCCATGTGAATTCTCAGGTACGTTACATATTATAATTTAATGCAATAACTAATTAGAATCAATGGCGTCAATGGGAGCAATTTTTAACCTAGCCCTCCCACCACTAAATGAGACCCAAATCAATAAAAAATTCTCTAGTTCTATATAAACGTAGGACCCATTTAGTTTGATCACCGCTTCTCCTCCCAAATAACCCTATGATCACTATCATTAAACCAAATAAACATATTAATATTTGTTTTTGGTAATAATAATTAATAAACAAATGCATCCATATGCAGGCTCAGCTCAGACGACGCCATATCTTCTCCGGACTTGCATCACAGGGTTGGAGGAGTCCCGAGCTCAGTACAAAGAAAAAGGTCAGTTTCAATTTCTCTCTTCTTTAAATCTTAAATTAGAGAATAACTCTGCCAATTTTCATTTGCTGCATTTGGCTGGTAGAGCAAATATTAATTATGACTGTGACCTAATTAATTTTTTACATTCTCTTCCACCGGGTTGCTATAATAATCTATAAATGGGTGAGTTATTAATTAATTAAGACAAAAGTTAATATCAAAAATTTTGTTCGGTTCTAACACGTTGCCATTTCGCTCATATTTAATTGATAACAATGGTTTTATATATTATAGTATTATATTTTTGCATGCTACACTATATTTATAATGGTATATCAACCATTTTTCTATCTCATTTCATTTATGATCTATAACGGTGCATAGGAATAGAACTTTTCGTAACATTGAAATTCCTTATCTTTGGGTTGGGGTTAGGTATACCTCAAAAACTACCTGCTGAAATTAAAATAATTTTTTTTCATACCAAAAGAACATACTATCATTTGGAGTGGAAGGGGGCAATACACCTCCCTCGTTATGACCCTCTCTGCTGTTTGTTATTGAACAAAAATCCATAAATGAGGTAAAAAACTTAATAATCCCTAAGAATAAAAACTTTTAGCTATAATAAAAAGTAATTATAAAAATTATGGACCACTAAGAAAGGAGATTTGGCAGTAACCTTTCATTGATTTAAATTAATATTTTTAGATATTCTAGGCAGGTTTAGTCAAAATAAAAGCCTTTATATGCTTGTCGATCTCATCTTTAGCAATAGTGGGGCAAAAAGTTATTCTTATATAGAATTTTTAAAGATTTAGAAAATATACTAATATATGTTATATATGTCTTCTTTTCTAAGTTAATAATATAAATTTTCATTGGATTTTTTCATTTGAGAATAATTTTTGAGAACGTACCTGGCGCTCGAAGATATACTTAGCCTTCACAACAGCCCACATATTTAGACGTTAAACTACATCCTACATCATTCCCCGCATATGGAGGGTAAAATTGAAAATTTCGGTTTCACAAAAAATGATATACTACGTCGTTATAGCTCGTAAAAAAAGAGACAGAAAAATGATTGATATACTATTAGAAAGAGGATGAAATTCTATTCTATGTATATTATCTCCTAAACATTATTACCAGATGATTATGAGCGAGCTAACAACATCTTAAAAATGAACAAAATTTCATATCAATTTTTATCTTAAAATATATATACTAGAAAAGTTGGGAAAACGAAAGGTAGTTATTTTCTTTTAAATGCTGAGTCCAACCATATCTAAGGCGGTGAAAAAAATATAATTCTCAGCGCTTTTCTCTAAATTTATAATCTGAAATATTGTAATAATAACTAACCAGGTATCATAGGGAAAGTGTTTCCATCTCTGGCGATTCGTTTGAATCTCATTTCAATTGCCTCTTTATGTTCTCGTTGCTCGTTCTCCTCCTGATCGTCATCATCTTCTTCTTCATCCTCCTCCTCCTCCTCATCTAATTCTTCATTCATAAAATCTTCTTCCTCGTCTTCAACATCATCCTCAGCATCATCTTCGTCGTCGTCGTCGTCATCAATTTCATCCTCTTCATCATCCACTTGAAAGAAATAAAATAATAAAACACACATTAATCGACTTTTTTTTTTATTGGGATTTATTTCCTTAGAGTTAAAATGGGATTTAGTGAAACTTAATAGCTATATTATAAAATAATGAGTTAAATATTTTAATTAATTCAATAATCTATTCTTATATTTTATAATGTTAAAGTCCAAAAATTCATTTCTTCTTTTTTATATATGAGACCTACTCTTTTAGAGAGTTGCATCACATTTAATAGCTAGCTGTTTATAATTTTAAATTAAATAAATAATTAAGTTTTTTCATTCACTTCTAAAGACAAATAAATGAGTTTAAATAGAATTTTATTATGGAAT
>JAAAKE020001222.1:0-11352 GCA_010014785.2 Anisolabis maritima
TTTTTTTTGTTAGGATTGAGGGTTTTTAAGCCTTTAATTTAAGGCTTTTCCCTCAAAAAAAAAAAAAAAAAAAAAAGGTTCATACCAACTAAAACCAAAATATACATTTTATGTCTTTAATTAGGTAATTGATAGAGGCAGTGGCTAAAGCGGATAAGCTGCGGATTACGGATTTAGAGTACTAAAATAGCTCGGGTTGGAGTCCGGCTTGTCGTAAAAAAAATTATTTCCAACTTTGCAAGAAGTTTCTCCATGGGATCTACTGATGTCAGGGTCCCAAAGAGGTTGTGGCGCAGCCCAAAGTGGTATCACAATTGACCATTCTAGCCTAAATGAATCTTCCTGACGGAAGGAGGCAACCACCTTAACCTAATCTAACTAGGTAATTGATATACAAAATTTTAAAAAAATCGTTGGATCGAATTTTGAGTTAAAATTAAAAAAACTGAAAAATTACATTAGTAAAGTGTCACTCCTGGTTGACCAGTTTTAGTTTAAACCTGGCTGTCACATACGCGTGATAGTTGAGGTTTTTGTTGAAAATTTAATTATATAGAATATGTAGTTTATCCTATATTTTGGGTACAGATATAATTATAAGCTTGGACTTGGAGGACATTAAAACGTGTATTTACGTTGAAATTTCGAAATTTTTGACCAAATGTATTACTTTTATTATCTTCAGTAAGTGAAAGTAATATCTATGAGAGTAGCTGAAAATTTGAAAAATTTTAAATTTTTGAACATGATTACAAGCCTACTAAAAATAGTTTTCCAAACTCTGCGCTGCAACGCTCTAGTAATATTTACAAGGGTGACGCGAAATAATCCAATAAATTTATTTTTTTTTAATAGTAGATATTATTGGACGACCTGGTGGGAGGGTGAATAAAAAATAGAGAGAGTTTTCAAGAGAAATTTTTATTGCGACCAATCCCGCCGCAGTGTCGACTTTTCGGAGTTTAAAATACCTCTTCTTCATGACAATGCGGTTTTAATAAATCGATTTACCCTTCGGTATCGACATAATAAAATGCAAATGCAGCTGCAGCTAGGATGCCTTTCTATACATTTGCATTTTATTATGGCATGATCGAAGGACAAATCAATTTATTAAAGCCGCCTGGTCCTGAATAAAGAGTCTTTGGAACTCCGAAACTCTGCGGCGGAATAAAAATTTGGCCTGAAAATTATCTCCATTTTTTATTTTTATAGTTTTTTAATAAAAATGAATTACTTTAGATTTTGAAGGAAATTGAACGTTTGACTAATAATTTATATTCAAATTTTTGTTAAAGTCATTGAAAATTCTTGGGGGCGCAGTAAAAAAATTTCAGGCTTTTGTTTAGAATTTTTTTTTTAAGTCTTTTTCAGCATCTGAGGCCTTTTAGACTCGCATATTTATTTATATTAATTGGTAGCCAATATAATATAAATAAATTTTTGTCGGTCAGGAAGCGAACTATTGACTTTGGTACATGAAGCACCTTTATCTCTGTACCAAGGGGCAGGGCTACTTAGAATTAAATGATAATAATACTAAATAATAATATAATTTGTTATTACAATATAGTCTATTAAAAATATTTGTTTTATTTATTTGCTAATTATTGGAATTCCATTTAAACGAGAATATTTTTTTTTAGGCCAAACCTCAATTTAATAATAAATAAATTTTTGAAAAGAAAAAAAAGCATGCATATATTTTTTGTTGGTTTGGGTGGTTATAATGAACAATCATGGTTGAGAGATTTGTAATGAGTTAATATGGAAATGAAATCCATTTTTAACTTTCATTCGTAAAATTCAATTAACAATCGGAAAAAAATATATGATACAATTCTAATTAGCTAATGAAGCTCTTAAAATCCATTTCCAATAATATATTGATATCGATTTTATTTTTAACTAGTTGGGGAAACCCATCTTCGTCATCCCTTTCTGACCCCCACCCCTAGGGGTGCTAGGTGTATTTTTTCCAGATTAAGTCATATATGTACCAAGTTTGATTGAACTAGGCGTTCCAGAGTTATGATGGAACAAACATACACACATACATCTATATATATATATAGAGAGAGAGAGAGAGAGATTCTATTTTTTTTTAATAATAAAGTTTCGAATCTACTTTTTAACAAAATCAGAATCATAATGATATCGATCTGAAGAAAGAGAAGTTTCTTTTAGATATTAGTATCTGCTTCATTATTGTTTATTTAAACCAAGAAATAGAATAGAAATTTTTTATTTTTTGTAGAAAATTTTTTTGCATTTTCCCACACATTTTTATGAATTTTTGCTAGAGAATTCGATTTTTTTTTATTGCAGTGTCGAATATGAAAGAAGACTGTATCTTAGGCCTTTTCGTAAGAACTGCCGACACTTATTTATTGACATCATACACCATACTGGTCCTCTTCGAATCTAATATGTAATGACATATCGAGGTTTCATCACAGATCACTCTGTGATTTGGCCTGAGAGAAGACCAATGCGGAGCGATAATGAATATGACAGCTTTACAATTTTAGTCCAATTGATTACAGACATGTTCTCCTTCACTCTACGAGAGTTGAATAAATTTTTTTCGAATTAATATTCATATCCTAAATTGATAGATAAAAGGATTAATCATTTGATTACGATATTTAAAAATTAAAAATTAGACATGATTTATAATTAATTCAATAGGCAATAGTTGCAATAATATTATATTTAGGTCTTACTTATAAAATATTTTTAATATTAATAAATTGTAAAAAGTAACCTTTTCTCTAAAATACTATTTGTATAATATTTTATTTTACATTTGTTTAAGGGATCTTCTTTGTAGTGGAGACAACTCCCTCCCTCTGAAAGATATAGTTATCTATTCATATTTTTCTTAGTCCTAATTACTTCCCTGCATACATTGAACCCTCTTCTAATTGGCATGCCTTTGAGTGAAGGTGCAGTTATTCTATAATATTTTAAAAGCTATCTTTTTAGAAAAGGAGTCATAGTAAAAGATCAAATAAAGAATGGGGTGAATAAATTAAAAAGATGAAATTGGAACAGTATAACACCGCTCATCTTCAGCGCACAAAAATTGATGTCATATTTTGTTTAAAATATTTTTGAAAATTGAAGCGAAGCATCTCTCAAGACAACTTTGTAATTTTTTGTATATTTATTCCAAAAACTTTTTTGTGATTTTCTATTTGTCATAGCATCTTTAATATTTAAAGATAAAATATCAAAAATTTTAAAGCTCCAACTCAACAGGAAATTTTTTAAATTTCCGTGACGAACCGACTAACGGCCAGACACTTCGCTCTTAGCATATATATATAGATACATAGATAAATCGAATTTTGGCAGTTGTTTAGCGATTCAATTAAAATCATTTTTGTGTTATTAAACAGGCCAAATAGATTAGAAGTTTTAATGGATGATGATAATATAATAATAGAAATTAAAAACTTGCTGACTTATTTTTTGTTGTCTTTTTTTTCTTTTATCCCATATTTGAACATTTCTGGCTTGTTGCCCCCGACCACACATCGGAACAACTGGACTGTTATGACCATTCATGTTTTATGATTCATAAATTAATTGAGGTTGAAACCCTGAGCCAGAATATTGTCGATTCTGTTGGGTCCACCCATATCCCTCGTATCCTTCTCTCCACCTTCCATCCACGCACACAAACACCGCCGGAAAGCGTTGTTTCCAATTGAATCATGATGACGAAAATCAGTTGGAAATAAATCACGAAATTTGTCATTACCTTTAAAATTTATTACTATAGAAATTGGAGTCTAGTGAAATTTCAGATAAATAAGATTAATTGGTGGGAAATGTGAAGCAACAAATTAAGAAAATATAAATCATTTTTATTTATTTCCCTTCGATTACTGTGGGATGATCGTGATCTCTTAAAACTTTTAATGATTTCCAAATAATTGTCATACTCATAATATTGTATATAATTGAATATTTTATTAATATCAATATTATTACTAGATAAAGAACTTTAATTCAATCCACTTTATGCTAGAGGAAGGGACTCTCTCAGCATCAATATATTGCTTCCTCCTTCTGAAGGGTGCATCAATGAGAGAGAATTTTTACTTAACGATCCTTCAAAAGGACGACTCCTTACACACGTCTGAAGGTCTAATTTGGAGGCAATCTTTACTCTTATCTTCCCGATTATTTACTTAAGATTAATGCAGTTTTTCAATAACCAAACTATACTTCTATATTCATCTTTGTTCCCTCAAGATGACATCTGGCCACTAGTGTATCCAGCCTTTATCATGGGGGGGAGGGGGGGGGTAATGAATGTAATATATATATAATTTTTTTTGTTGATGCACAAGACACTCAGGAGTTCTTTATTAATGCTATTAATAATTTGCTAATTTGAATCCAAATCTAAATCATGGGGTCTAAATAGACTCGGCAGCCAAAAAAAAAAAATAATATGAATGTTAAATAGAGATAATTTAGGTGAGTTGCAAATGCTGCCTGAAGTGAACAACGATAAAAGAAAGTGTGAATGGAGAGTGCTCACACTAAGTTTTGAAAAATAAATCCTTAACCTATTTTGTCAGAGGAAAATGAAGATGGGTCCATAAGACCTTAAATTAGACCAATAATTACTTTACTTTTTTTCGACATTTTTAATAAGACCTTAAATTAGTCCAATAATTACTTTATTTTTTTTCGACATTTTTAAAATAAAACATTATCAGACATCTTGTCTATAGTATCTACATTACAAATCGGAGAGAAATCAAAGAACACAATTTATATATCTTGATCAAATTCTAAGAATAAATAAAATCTTTTTCTAATTTTACCTAGTTTGGAATTCAATGATATGTATCTCTTTAAAAAAAACAAATGTATAAATGATGATAAATAAGCAAATAAGATGAGATAAAAGTGATTAAGGATTAGAAATACCCAGTTATCTACAATACATTAAATCATTTATATTAATATATATATATTATGAAAGGTTTCCGCGGCTGGGTGTATGTGAAGTGAAATTTTCTCGGGTTTAGCAGTGTTGGTTGTTGACCTTTCGGCTCTCCTTTTGGAGCCATTTTCAAGAGTGGTGGGTTAGGAAGTGAGGGCAAAAGCTCTCAAACGAAAGATCAGGTAAAACCTCAACTACCCGGGGAGTAGCCAGATTGAGGCCCCGGAGTCAACCCAAACCAACTAATGCACTAATCGACACTACATCATTCAAGTCTTCCTAGATATCAGAGGCAAATTTAAACCTCTGAGACATCCACAGACTAAATTTGGGAACCCACAAGTCTACGACCCCAAAAACAAACCATCACAATCACTTCCTAGCCCACCACTCATGAAAATGGATCCATAAGGAGAGCCGAAACGTTGAGTCAAACTCAACAACCAAAACGGCTTAACCCGAGAAAATATAACAGTAAAAATAATTTTTTATTTTTTATCTAATAAAATATTATGTATAGATTTTTGAAATGATTAAAAGCCTTGTAAATTGTAATTTATCATATGTATATTGGGCTATGTCGTTTAGTTGATGTAGTTCATCCGTGAACGCGCTGGCCATTTTCCATTTTTCATCTCTAGGGACCGCAAAAAATTTTGCTAATAAAACTACATTTTTGAAAATTAAAAGGAGAACTATTCATTCCATTTTTTAACCAAACCTGTAAAGCAGAATTTTTGTTTGGAGGAAGGAGCAAATAAAATTAATTTCTTATATGGAGATTAGTTTTTTTTTTTTTTTTCAATCAATCAATCAATGATGTTCTTATATATTTTTTATTTTTGAAATCTTTTCATCTATTTCTCTATTTTTTGTTTAAATTTCTATTTGATATTACTATTTTTGTTAGCTTGGGGAAGGCCTGACCTCTGGTATAAAGTTTAGAAAATTCGAGAAAAGGGCCAGGACGAAAAAAATCAAATCTGGCGAAAATATAAATCCCAAACAGAGAAAATTAAACAAAAAATATGTATCTGATAAAATTTAGGGAGGTCTAGATTCATAGAGAGCCTTGAGGCAAAAAATGAAAATTCCATGCAGCAACTGGATTGATGCTGTCCCTGTTTAAATTTTGACTTCAGAATTAAACTGCAAAATTTATGAGATTTTCTTTAAGGGCCAGAAAAAATTGCTTCGAGGGCCGCATGCTGCCCTGGAGTTTAGTTAGTCTTGTTTAGTGTAGTCAGATGTCAATATTCTGATGTAAAAGTAGCATGCCTAGGTCATTGATTCAGATATTCGCACACACAAATTAAATGGACGAGAAACAATTATAGAAACTAGGATTTTTCTAATTTTGTGTAAAATTGAATATATCATTATCAATCAATAGCAATTAATCATAATTTGACATAATGTAATAGAAATGATAAGGTTATAACTTTAAATAAAAAAAATTTGAAGACGTCGGTTTGAATGATATCTTTTAAAGAAAAACCGATTATTAATTTAAATAATCAAGTATCCACGTTTATGTATGACTTCATCTCTCCCCTTTGAAGGAAACCTATCAAAGTATAATAAATATAAATTATTTTCAAAAGAAGTCTCAAATGAATGAATGCATTGAGGATAAAATAATCCTTCGAAAGACAGACAGCACCTTCATCCCTTAAATCCCTTTTTAGAAATATTAAGCATATAATGTGGAGAATATTAAAAAGAAACTTCAAAATAAAAATCCATTTTTATACTATAAAATTCCTCTTGGGAAAGGAAATGGGAACTCACCTAAGTATAACATTTAGAGAAAACACAACTAGTCAAGTTTCTCAGATATATGAATGAGTAGAAATATAAAAATATTTGTTTGGTATAAAATAATAAATATAATTATTATTTATTACCAATGAAAAAATTGGCTTCAGTTCCCACCGGGTATATATATCGAGTTGATTCCCGTATACGTTTTTCTATAAAAATAAAACAATATTTCTTTTCAAAATAAACCTCTATTATTCAACAATCTATCAATGTTTAACTAATCCTAAAAATATTGTCCGCCTTCAATCTGCTAGTTATGCCACCAAATCCATTCACTAATACAGAAACACATAATCAGAGCAATAAATTGGGGTTTGTAGTGATTGGTAGGATTAATAGGATTAATGAATGAAATTGTTTTTTCCATTATTATACTAATAATGTTATATAAATGATAAATTTATTCCATCTCTTGAGAATGGCCTTAATCAGATCCAGTGGCATAAACAACTTGTTGGCAAATGAACCCGGGCACCAATCAAAGAGGGCGCCGGAATAATTATCAGAATTATAAAAACATTAAATTTAAATAAGTATTATCAAAACTTAATGATATTTTTATATATATATATAATTAAAAAAAAATATATATATATTTGAACTATAGTATTGAAGTATTAAAAAAATTAAAATAAAAAAATTTTAATCCTTTTATTTAAAATGCACTAAAAAGAGGATAATTAGGAAAAAATTTCATTTCGATTGAACTCCCCCAAACAAAAATGCTGAGATCCTATACTTGCAATATCCTAGGAAGTGAAGGTCAATATAAGAATTGTATAGATCAATAAATTAAATGAATAACATCAGGGAAATATGAAGTTTTAAAAGAGATGACTTGGATTCTTGGCAAAGTGATAGATATATCAGCTAATCCAAAATGAAAGATATATATTCTGTCTAGCTATTTATGAAATAGGCTAAAAAAAAATAATATTTTATGGTAAAATTCTTTATATAATAATGTTATAATTTACAAAATTAAAATAACTACTTCAGCAGTTGTAATTTATTAAAATAGAGAATTTACAGGACTTTTATAATCAGCTTAATAAATAATAACTGTTGAAATATAAGCCCTATTATTTATTTTATCTTGTACACGTTGACCACATTTTAGGTATATTTAGTCTGATTTGATTAAGATAATCAATTTAATCGATTAAATTTTGAGTTGTTAAATTTTTATTTTAATATCCCGAAACGAATTGATGAACTATTGTTAGGAAAATTTATATTTGAAATAAGTACATACTCTAGTTCTATGATGATCAAAATGGAGAATAAATTACTTTCCAGTTTCTTCTATCTCATGATAAGACCCGAATTAATTGATTGATTCCTAATTGAACCATGATGTTGTGATTAAGCACGTCGCGCAACTTTTCATTTAATTTTCTCATGATATTTTAAATATCAACATTCAATCAATTCTAAAAGAGGCCGGAAATGTATATAAGGAAAAGCAAATGTGACTCATAATAACAAAAGTATAAGCCAATAATATTATTACGAACTTGAATATATTTTCAAAATTTAAATTTTGGATGATCATTAAACGTTTCCTTCTAGTAATATTTCATATTAATATTAATAATATTAATAATAATAATAATAATAATAATATTCATAAATTCATAAATTAATATATTCATAATATAATAGAACTAGAAAATAGAATGAGAGTTAAAGGTGATTTTTATTGTTTTGGAATTCATCCTTTCAAAAGTTTTTTGATAAGTAAATGAGCTTGTTGTTTCAAAAGAAACATCCATTTTCTATATGTGATTATTATTTTTGTTTTTAAAGGTATTTGTGTTAAACAGAGCGAGATATAATTCTTTTTACTTTATTTTTAAAATAAAATATGGAAATTTTACTGAAAATTTTATAGGCTAAGTAGACGAAAAATTCAATCTTTCATATTATTTTAAAAACAATAAATTAATCACATATAACAAACCCATGAATGGGCATTTCTTTTGAAACTCAAGGTACATATATTAAATATACTAACATTTCTCAGGTTTAGAAAATACATAAAAAATTTTGGTTTCATAAATGTTTATGGAACTATAAGATTTCCCATTTATTCCAAGTCATCTTTGATATAGTTTTGACATTTCAAATTCATCTCTGACAAATAATTTTATAAACTAATGCCCCCTTAGTAGGAAATATTATAAGATAATCACATTTGTGGAAAAAAAATCAGAGGGGGGAACTCACCCCTCTGAAAGAGAAGAAATTTTTCTTTTCTCCCTTGGGGAGAGAAGATAGAGGATGAAAAAACTTTCAAGGGGGGAAATCGCACCCCAATCGAGAGCTAAAAAACAGATAATGATTAAATGATTTTTTTTATAATAAAATAAAAAAAAATGTCAAAGCCTAATGTTTCTTTGATAATAAAAATTATTTGATTGATTGTCAAATTGGTCAGTCTTGAAGCAATTTTTTCGGTCTTCCAATTCTTAAAAAAGTTATATAAAATTTTGTAGTTTATTTGGGAATTGACTATTATACGAGAATGAAGAAATCCAAAAATACTCACACCTTTAGATTATATATAATTAGTCCATTGGTAGTAAAATTTTGCGGAGCTCTAAGAATATAAGAAAATAGATTTTTTAAGTCTTGTAGTCGATTAGATTCCATGAAAAAATCAAAATTATTGACACCTTCCCAAATTCCAAATTATAAAAAGTATTTGAAATATTTTCACACTAAACCCATGTATCATTTTTATTAGTCGAATAGTACACAAAATCCACCAGAACGTTTAATACCTAAAAGAAACCATTGTTGGAAAGAATAAATATTTCTTAATCTTTAGACTAAAAAGTAAAAATAATTTATTATTATTATTAGCATAAATTAAATTTTTCTTTATTTATCTAGATAAATAAATACAATTTTATACAAAGAAGAGACATGATATGAGGAAAATTATAATTGAAAGTGAAAAATACCCAAAATATTTTTGGCTAGCTGATGAAAATAAAAATTTATTTTTAATGAGAGAATTTATTTTATTTTTGACCTAAATTCCTGATTATCCATATTAAGATTAAGAATATAATTAAATATTTATAAAATATATAATTTATTTATAGATTATTTTAGTTATTTGTTGGTCTAAATTTATTGTATTGATTTATTTATTTAAAAAATAATTAAAATTGTATGTCAAAAATAAAAGTCTCTTATTTGAAAGCTTTTTTTAGTCTTTTCGGCATCTGAGGCCATATAGACACGATATATAATATATATATTTACGATACAAAGATCCAGGCATATTTATTTATATCAATTGGTATATTTGAAAGCTTAAAATATAATTTAACAACAATGACATTGCTTATTGTTGAAGCCCTAACCTCACTTTTAATATTAAGATTATAATTAAAAAGACATTGTTGCATATAAATGAATATGAATAGTATCAATACATTCAAGACAATTTACATGATGAATGATCAAAATAATTGTGATGAAATATTGTTTTCTTACCTCAACAATCAGTGATGACAATTCCGTTTTGAGAGAAGGGACAGCACTCAGAGTCCAAATCTATTTCCTGGCACAACCCGAGCGATCACGTGGTTCTGCGTCCGTCCGTTTAGTTTGCACAAGCGAGAGTGAGAAGTCAAAGAATATAGATATATCGTATCTATATTATAAGTGAATGAGTGGCACGCTCGGCGGCCAATGAATGCCTGTGAGCCAGGCGAACACAGGCGAGTCTTGCGCTGATCGATAATTCCCTCCCCCTCTCTTTTTGAGCTTAGAGTGTGTGTTCGAGGGGGAGTCCATCGTCATCGTTCACGTTTGCGCATGTGCATTAACTTCTCCTAGTGTCGTTTAGCGCCCGAATCTATTTCAATGTCAGCTCATTTCTTTTTTTTTTTTTGTGAAAAAGGGGTTGGTTGTGAATGAATTCCATCGAATCTGCAAATGAAAGATGCCGAACGACTATAATTATTTTATAAAATTATAATCACTAAATTAAATGGGAAAATTAACTTATTATAATATTTAAATTTTATAAATATAAAGATTTTAAAACAAATTGTTTAATATTATTTTTAAATATTTTATTGGTAAAATGAATTACAATAAATTTGTTGAAAAATTTGAAAAAAATTTTACTAGCCTCAGAAAAAAAAGTAAATGCCCCACTATTTTCCTTATACTTATATATCTCTTGGGACAGTGGGAGAGCCTCACATGCTGAGCAATAATATTTAAATTATATTGACTGTTAATTAATTTAAATAAATATGGAAGAACTCTAAATGGCCTCAGATGCCGAAATTTTTAAAATTCTTTTAATACTTTAAAAATAAATATTTCTATTTTGAAGATTTTAATCATATAGGAAGATTAAAGATAATCATAATTTTTTTATATTATAAAAAATCTAAAATTAAAAATAGCAGCAAAGTAAAAAAAAAAAAAATACATTTTCCTATATTTTTCCTCCCTCCTGCTCATCCTATTCTTCAGGTATTCAGGATGCGATGTGCGATTCTCAAATAAGCTTTTATTTATTAAATAGT
>JAAAKE020001233.1:0-29397 GCA_010014785.2 Anisolabis maritima
AGAAGAAATTTGTTTAATGTAAAAAAATATTAATATCATAATAATGCCTGAATAACTCCTAAAAATATAAAATAAACAACTATTATTTTTATCTTAAACGATGGTGCTTTACAATCTATAGGGCCTGTTTGAACACTTCCAACAAAGCCCTATCAGTCAGTAACATTATTACTTTTTATTATTCTTTACTTGAACCACAACCCAACCCACTAATAAACTTCCCCAGTAACAATCAGTTGGTTTCATTGTTGTTATTATAAAAAATATCCTAAGCATTGAACTTCTGTATATTCTAAGAGATGATAGGTCTATAAATTTAGACCATCTCTTATCATTTATTGTATTGTGGTTGCCTAACCTCTGGGCGAAAATCGACTTGGTGTTTTTCAGATATTCATTGCTTTCAGAAACAGCTAAGAGGAGATATTGTCCCAATGACTGTCATTTACTGAATATACAGAGTGGCCCAAAAGTCAGTTTACCAATTTATATTTAAAATAAGAAATATGTGAAAAATCATTTATTATTATAAAAATATAATAATAAACAATCATTAGCGATAATTCTCAAAAAAAATAATGAACCTTGTGTTCGATGGAATATATCTGTCCTCAGCATAACTACAAATTCGGCGGATTAATTCTTTGTTATTATCGTTCAAAAGTGACTTCAGGGGAAGGCAGTGGCAGCAAATAGATAGCCCTAATGAAAGACAAATTTTGAGACATTTCGAACAATGTTTATTTGTTCATCTTCAGCCAATTAAAACATATACTTTATATTAAAGTTTTGTATCAATACATGAAAAAATAAGTCCTTGTTTAGTCATATAATGACCAAAGGTGGACAAAGAGACATACATAATAAACTAATGTACATTTGATAGTCTTGGATTTCCTCTCCCCCCCCCCCCCCCCCACCCCCACATCACCCGCCAATTAGGCCAAAAATAACAAACAAAAACGCCACTAAAAAGGTCAGAAAAAAAGAAAAAAAACAAAGAACAAGAAAAAAAAAATCCTTTTTTAGTCATAAAAAAACCAAAGGGGGACAAAAAGACAAACATAAAAAAACAATGTACATTTGATAGTTTTGGATTTCCCCCCCCCCCCCCCCCCCAGAGAGGTTAAAGATATTGACATTGATAACCTTAAAAGCCAAGGCGGATTGGATACCAATTGATATAAATAAATATGCCGGAATAATACTTAGTCTCAGAATAAATTTTTAATTCTTTCATCTCTATATGGTCTCAGTCGAAGAGACTAAAAAAAAAAAATAGTAAATAGAAATTTGGAATATTGAAAAATTACAGTAAATTCTATTGGTAAACTGACTTTTTTTTTTTCAAAATTAGGAGTAAAAAGGGCTGAGTTATGTTTTCAAAGTAAACCGCAGAGAAGAAATTTGGTTTTTATTCAAAATTGCTATGCAACATATCTGAAGATTTTGCCAAAATAATTAGAAAATTTAATATTTGCCCCAACAAAAATTCTAAAAGTTGAGCTAATTAATTGGGAGTAAAAATCGTTCGTCGAATTTTTCGATTAATTGCTCTAAAGTCCCTCTAGTTTTAATAACTGAACATGGCTAATCTACACTGGAGCAATTAATCGAAAAATTCACCTACCTTCCAGCAAAAAAAAAAAAAAAAAAAAATGAACGAATGGTAAAAAAACAAATTTCAATGCTGCTAACAATTCATTAATAACACTTCATTGATTTCGATTTTTATTTAATTTTTATTATTAATATTTATTAAATCCATCTCCTAAATTGGCTTCTTTATATTGTTTAGATTTAGATAAAAAGGGAAGTGAACATTTTTCTCAAAATGTCATTCACTTTTGAGTGGTCATGAATATTCAATTGGAGTATGTCTGTTGTGACATGGCGTCAACGTCTTGGCTTATCCCAGTCCAAGTTCAATTATACACTTAGCAAAGTTCCTGCTATAAACCTTGATTTGTTTTTTTCGTTATTTTTCCTTTTCATCGACTGAGAGGCCAATTTATTATGTCAAGAGCGAAACAATTCCTCGTATGATTCAGTTCTTACTGACCATTTGGCACCTCAAAATTCGTTCATCTACTCTCTGGCAGACATTTCACCTTCGCGGACTAATTTTGGCAATGAATGACGTTAAATTAATAAAATGACGTCATCTGCTGGTGGTAATTATCTCATAAGTCATAGACTATCATATCTAGATATCGAATTTACTTAAATGGAAGTTGGAAATGAAATAGGAAGGCCTTTTTAAATTAATTTTTTTTTAAAAAAAGAAAATCAATTAAAAAAAGCCTATCAAATTTATACAATTTAAAAAAAAAAAAAAGGATATTTTATATTCATTGGAAATTTATTTATTCAAGATCAAAGAAGATTTTATGAATTTTTTATTAACATAAAGCTAAAAATATCGTTAATATATTTGTGTTGTTTTAATAACTTAAATAGTTCATACTTACTATATAAACGGCTTATATGCATAAAAAATTTGGATGAGAGAAAAAAGGGTTTAAAAGAAAAATTCCAAAAATAAGTTGATTAATGATTTTTATATTCATATATACTCCAGTGTCCCTCAAATGAAAAAGTCTTTTCCGGCATCTGAGGCCATTTAGACTCCGTACGTATTTATATTAATTTTTAGCTAATATGATATAAATAAATTTTGACGCTCAGGGTGGTAAGCGAATCACTGACCTTTGGTTCGTGAGGCGAGACCTCTACCTCTGCACCAAAGGCGTAAACATTTAAAATTGTTTTCTGCCAACAATCATCTATCTATCGAGTATATTGGAGGGTTCCCGAAAGAGAAAAAATGCATATTACTTACTGACGTCATTTGCCCTTAGCATTTGATCAGGATAATAGTAATAGATGTTCGATATACAGAAGAAAAATTTATTTCAATTTTTTTTTCGCCTGTATAAATTTAGATCCAAGTTGAATTATGGTGATATTCACCCTCGCGTCTGGTCGAAATTATAAATACTTTTGATGATTGGATTCATTCGAGAGAGAGGTTTATGAATTTATTTATTTATTTATTTATTTTAGAAATTTAGTGAAGAAATATATAAAACTGGGGCATGAATTTAATTGAAGTTAAAGACCTTGAACTTTAATATTCAATCATAAGATTTATTTGTTTAACAAATAAATTATTTTCTGGCTTTAATGTTTGAAAAGGTTGTGTAAGAGGAGATTATTTTTAGAATTAAAATTAAAAAAAAAAAATTTGTTCACTACAACAAAAAAACCTGAGGATAACGACAACATATATTCAAATTTTAAACTATAATAATTAATTATGTTGGAAAAGAAGAAAACAATTAACAATTCACTTTTTTAAACCCCTTGGTTGCCTAACTCCCAGGGGCCTACTAAAATTAATATTCCAAAACATGAGAACTTTTTAGTTTTTTGAAAATAACTTCCAAATTTGTGTCTGATCAAAATGGGCACTATTAGTAAAATTATAGAGAGTTAAATTTTGCGTCATATAATTAAAATTATCTATTTGTTAAAATTCGGTTGATGGATATAATTGAAAAAGTCAAAGTATTTTTTGATTTTGTAACTTCAATAATTTTTTTGCACTAAAAGTTCATAGAAGGAAAATTGTTCATTCTCTTTTTAAAAGGTATATAACTTATTTAATTCGATCAATTACAAATATAGACAAAAGGGATTTTTTAATTTAGGGTATATGTACAAAATTGGAAATTGATCGTTAATTTGAACTCTGGTCTCCAAAGTGGGGCACCCAGGAGGTACGTTAAAAAACGTTTTATATTCATAGGAAAAAAATTAAATTATTAATTAAAGAATAACAAATATTATTTCCTTTCGTCATAATTTTCCGCAAAGATGGATATTAAAACCAAATATCGAAATATCAAAAATTAACGACGCTTACAAAAAAAAAATAAATAAATTCAGCTGGTGGGGAGATTCCAGTCAAATTAAATCGTTGATAAATAATGTAAACTGTACCATTGGATGGACCTGAATTTAAACATAGCATCGTCTTTCTCGATCCATCAAAACGTTCACTCAGATCACCTGTCCTCTTATATAGAATAAATTATATAATGCCGTTTCTTTTTAATAATACCCTGTTGTATGCTAATTAAAAATGGGAGAAAAAAATTAACGGATTTGATGAAATCCCCTTCCTAATCAGATTATTTAATATATGTTATTTTTAATTCAATTTTCGCTAATAGCCTGCTGTCTCTTGAGGCTTGATGTCAAAACAGAGAGCGGGAGAACTGGACAAGATGTCAAAATGAATTCACCAGCTGTCAAATTACTAATTTATGGTTATTATATAACATAAATGTTTCCATTTTGCTTCTCTTAACATGCCTGCAAAAATCAAATAAACATTAGAAAAAACAGTTTCTTTTTTTTTTTTATAAATATTAGTAAGATCTAGATCGGATTTAGATTCAGATTCAGACAGGTTATGCCTCCCTTTTTTAATGGATTCTGAAAATCTTGATTAAAGATGGAAAAAATGCTGTTGGTGTCACGTCTTCTTTACACATGTTGATGTCACTTATGATTTTTATTATATGTCAACTTCTCTTTACTCTTCAATAAATATGACCTGCATCTCTTAGGGCGATGGCAGGATACAGTTATCCTTCGATTAAAGCAAGTCTTAGATAGTGCAATTTTTTTTTCTCTACGAATAAAGGAATTCAAACCTCTATTTTCCTATATTTTCTAGGTAGATTGCTACGTGAGTGGATAATATATTTGGTACTTAATAAAAAATTTTGTGACGATTAATTATATTATTTTCCAATTAATTTAATTATATTCAGTAGCGATTTCGTTTTATGCGGCAATATTGCGGGAGTATCAAGAGGTAACTCTACATTCAAAGAAATAACTCCGTAACGGGTTGATTAAAAGAAAAAATAAGAGAGAATTAAAGATTGAACCTCGTTTGTCATTTTAGGATTCAATAAAGAAAAAGTAGAGAGCAATGAAATTGAAGAAAATTTCTTATCGTCGGTCATTTAATTTCTTTTATTTTACTCTGGTTTTATTTTTGATAATCTATGTAAAAAAGCACTGGATTATTATTTATATTTAACTAGTTCAATCACTATATTGATTATTCTACATATACATAATAAATAACAAATAAATAAATAATAGTAATTCAATCAAATTCATTTGTGAATTTTCTAACTCTCAGCAAGGATTTTAATAATAAACAATAATAATTATAATCTTAAAACGAAAATTGTATGATTGTAAAAAAATGAAAAAAATCTTCAGTTATTTTTGTCAGGTATTGTATGAGAAACTTTCCTAGGGTGGGTTCCCGTTTCCTTCCCCAGTAAAAGGCATCACTATTAGTTGGATAAATTTTGTCATGATGTGGATCTGAACTCAGGATTAAAATTTACTTTATCCCCTTGGCTACTCGCCTCCCCAATAAAAAATAAAGCCCTATGTTTATTTAAAATTTATCTATAATTAATTGACTAACATATATATAGGAATTTAAAAGAATTTTCTATTAATTTACAATTTAACAATGCAACTAAAACGTGAGTGTTCTTAATTTATTAGCCACAAACTGTAAATGTTCAATGACGATCTTGACTCTTTTTGCATATTCACTTTTTTATAGGCGAAATTTTATTTCTTTTTTCTTCTATTATTAGAAGATAATTTTTCTTATTTTGATTTCAATAATTCTTGTTTTTTGCTTTTTTTTTTTAAGTCTTCGTACCTCTTGGTTCGTTATTTCTTGGCTCCTTAGGAGGGCGCGGCCCACAGGTTGAGAAACGCCACTCTCGTCCTTTTCGCATCAAGAGCCCTAAATAGAGAAATAATAATAAATTTCCAAAATTTTGATGACCAAATTATAAAAACAAAATATATTTTTTTACAACCTCCAATTTTTAAATTTCAGAAAAATATGACTATTATTTGTAAACAATAAATGAATACAAAGCTCATTAGATATTTATTTCTATTATTATTGGATTTTTTGGGTTTGTATCAATTTAAACATTTACCCTTAGTATGTTTAGTTTTAAAACAACTTTGAATTTTGTTCTTTCCCAAATTATAGATTTTATTTAATAAGCATTTATCTCTATAATTATATTATTTTCTGCACTCAATCAATTTCACCTTCTTTGTTAATAAGAGAGTTTCTCAAGGGCGATCTAATTTCTTTCTTGCTGAATATTTTTCCTTACAATTCTAAGAGACGAAAATCATTCTTCGGAATTTAGTGTCTCAATTAATAATCTTTAAGACAAGCAAAGGTGAGATGAGTCACGCTTTAAACGTAAAAAAAAAAAATTAGTAGAGAAGGAGCGGGCAAGAAGACGTTTGGAAGTGTGCCAATCCCTTCCTCAGGCCTCTCTCTCTGTCTATGCAATGGCAGACTAGGCAAACAGATGAATCATCAGACGGTGAACGATCGCATAGCCCTCCAAATGTTCAGAAAATGCACTCCTAACGTGAACTCTTTTGTTTTACGGGGCGATTTATTTCCCTCTCTAATCAAGCCACTTCTCTTCGAGTTCCAGTTTCTTTAATGAGAGACGTAATCCTTTTTTTTTTTTTATTACTTCTCCAATAGAAAAGATAAAATCCAAATTAAAATATTTTCAACATTAAAGGCGCTAAAAATGAAGCTATTTTAACATAATTTTATGTAAACGTTCCTTTTTATATTTACATAAATTAGATTTCAAGTGTAAAATTAATTCAAATTTGAAATACAATAAATAAATAAATAAGGCAAGGCTATTTTTTTTTTTCTCTAATGAATTATAGAGATAAGGTTAATTTATGTTCGAAATATTTTTTTTTTAACATATTTATTTAACCGGCTTTGTCTGTCTTGGAAAATCTTGCAGTCAATTTTTAAAACACTTTCTTCCTCTCGTTGTCCTGAAATATTGCATTGGACTTAATTCTACCGACAAAACAATGGAGTAAAAAATTTTGGAAAATGTCATGGGTTGCAGAAATTAGGTCACGTTGGATTATTGGAAGATACAAATGACCAATTCACTAATGGATTTTTCGATTAATTGCTCTAGAACGGACTACTCTTTAGAGAGAGCTCTTGTAGCAAATAATTGAAAAATCCAATAATCAAACATGTCCTAATTTTTACATGGTAGAATAAAAAATGACTAGAGAATTAAATAAATTTTATTTTAAAATAAATATAAAATAAAAGAATATTTCATTTAAAATGCTCTAATAAGAGGATATATAAATATGTATAGTGGGACGCTCATTAGCAATTTTAAAAATAAAAAATTAAATTTGTTATACATTCCAAGAAAATGCTTCAGGAGGATCATGTGACTTTGAGTAACATTAACATGAAGGGTCGAATCTTGAAGCCGGAACATTAATTTTAAAATTTTCAAAGCCTTACACTTTTATTTGTACTTCCACTTTTTAATACATTAAAAAAATTTTTATACTAGTTACAATTAATAAAATAGGTAGATGGGGTTTTTAGGATTCATTCCTTTGTGACCTCTTTTTTCAGACTTTATTTATTTACTTTATTATTTTGCAATCCCCAATATTTCAGCCCATTCTTAATTAAAAGGTTTATGAGGAAATATTAAAAAAAAAAAAAAAAAATGGATATTTTATCTAAAGGTGTGTTTTCTAGATTTTATTTTATCTCTGATTGATGACAAAGTGATGAAGTGCTCCATATGACAGACTTAACTTATTATATATACTTAAGCAAAGCGTCTGTATGTTGATAAAATTATCAAATTTATGAAGTGTTAAATGTTATTCCACTCTCAAGTGCATATATAGTGTTTTCGTCAAGCCGTTATGCTTAGCCTTTGAACAAGATAAATAAATAGGATATCAAAAGAAAAAGAAAAAAGAGCTATGATTTGTATAAAGAAGAAAAAAGAAGGGGGAGTAGGTCGTCATCATCGTTCGTTGTTCTTTTACCCTATAATAAGCATTGAGTCAAGATTGAATGGGATTTTATTAATTTGGTCGTTAACAGAAAGGAAAAACTCTAAAATAATAAATAATAAAATTATATAAATCTTCAAGATTTAGGGTAAGAAAACTTTTTATTAAAAAAAAAGTTATGTCAGGTATGTGCAGTTTCATACGGCAATATTGCTCCTATATATAGAGAGCTAACGTATAAACAAGGAGAGGAAAATTTAAGTATAAAAGACATCATTCTCCAAGTTAAATGATTTATATTTATTAGCTTTATACAAAATGACAAACAATTAAACACTTGTAATGATTCCCAAATTGTTTTTTTTTCTTTTTTTTTTTTTAATTTATCTTAAGGTGATTCAAAAAACGCGCCGATTTGAATTTTTTTTCTTTACGGGTTGACAATATTGTTTTTGCTATATATGCAATATATAGAATAGGAAAAGTAATGCGATTGCAAGAAAATTTGATATCAGAATACCAGGTTTGAGGTCACAAAGGCCTAAAAAAAAATTGGTCTCGCAAAATACCCTGTCAATCTGTGAACAAAATAACTGAAAACGAGAATAGTTCCAAAGTTCAAATTTGATATTAAAGCTAGGTACCCAAGAAACAAAGGTTTTCAATAAAATTATCCAAAGTAGCGCTACTTTGCTAATTATAATAATTCATTATGCGACAATTCTCAGACGACTTCGTCACGGCCATAATCAGGAATCAACTTAATCAATAGCTTCACGAACTTATGTTCAAACAAAAGTTCACATTAAAATCAGTGGACTTGAAGGGAGTAAACTTATTTTTAATAATAACAAAATGGAGTTATAAGAGATAACACAAATGATAAAAACGAAGTCAAGGGAACAATAAAATGGCGGGTAATTCAAAACAGACGCGTTTTTTGAATTACCTATTTCTGAATACGCGCCTAAATGTATAAATATTAAACTATCATTTAATTGGAAATATCATCTGTATCTTCAATTCTTCTTACAAAATGAATTTTTTCCTTTAAGTAAATCAAATTCTACTAATGCTATTTAAACGATTCTCTTTAAGAAATCATTTATTTAAATCTTGGAAATGTCTAAGAAAAAGAAGGGACCAACCACAGTCAACAACGCATTCCACTTAGAAATTAATTAACTCTCTGTGACTGACTCGTAATGAGTGAAAATGGCATGAGAAGAAGGGAAAGAGAGAGATTTACTACTTCTCTCTCTCTCTCTTATTTGATGTTTTTAATTTATCTTGTTTAAAGTTGCAATAAGATAATCAGAAAAATCATCATCTATATATGCCTAATATTATTATATTAAAAGTCTAAAATCTCTGACTTTTTAGTACAAAATAATGTTGTATGTTATTTTTTCTCTTTTAGAGAGAGTTGCGTTCGTTCATTGTTACTTTTTTTAATTCGATTTAGATTAGTTTATTTATTACAACATGATTTATAATAAACATGTTATATTTTTTTTTATTCCTTTATTTAATTAGCTTAAAGCTTTCGCCATTAAGCCATATTTCCATCTATAATATTTCAAATTATATACTAATGTTGTCATATAATTATTTATTGTAATTATATCCCATAAAAAATTAAATAGTTTAAAAAAAAAGACGTTGGACAATCCAACAATACAATATTTACATCGAATAATATATATATTGATTGTTGGGGTAAGAAAATAATATCTACGACCTTTCTCTTGATCGGTGACTTTTTTATTTAAATTAATTTTTATAGACAATGTAATATAATTAAATTTTATTGCTTAGAATAGGAAGCAAAGCACTTACTGTTAGAATATGAAACGAGACCTCTACCTCTGTTTTAAGGGAAATAAGAATTTTTAATGTCTATCAATAAATAAAAATTTCCATAATTTTTCTAATTTTGTTTGTAACAGAATATTCTTTTCCAGCATTATTAAACTTGATAGTTTTTAGGTAATGGTATCTATAAACTTACTAATACCAAGTAATTGGTAATAAACTTTACAACTCGCAGGAAATTGAAAAAGAGACGTACATTTATGTCTATCTCCTTCTTTTTAACCATCGGTCGATGACTGATTTATGCATAGAACTCTAATGACCATTGATGACGGTAACCATACAAGTAAGGAAAGAGAAATGAGACACCTTCTTCTTCTATAACAATTGTTTGTATTCAGCTCATCTCAAAAGATGCATGTACGTGCATGGACTATCATCTCGATCGCCATTTGGCTACTGATGCTGTTACTGCTGCCAAAATGTGCATTTGAATACACTCTTAGTTTATGAATTTTTTTTTCACTTATTTTATGTACTTTAGAAAATAAAATAGGCACAATAATGAAATTCAAGTAATTGGGGGACCAGAATCAGAGAAAATCCTAAAATAAAATAAAAATATTTTATCTACTCCTTGGGGATGTAATTGTAGTTATATGTGTGATTTAAGATACTGAAGAAAGAGCTAATTGGTGTTCCGAAATTTCGACAGATCTCGATTGAAATTAATTCGATAAAATCTCCAAAAATTTTCATTTTTTAATATCCTCTTACATTTTGGATTATTCCATTAGTGTAGAGTGGAAGAAATATTACGTGAACAGTTAAGAATATTTTTTTTTATAAAATAAAAGGCTTAATTAGACAAATTTTATTTTTAATTCCATATATGCAAATTTTCGAAATGTTTTATTTTTTTAAAATTTTCCTAGGAATTTAAAGAAAGACCCTTCTATTCTGTTTTAAAAAATAACCCAGTAGCGCAAAAAAGATTCTTGCTTGTGGGATTGGGTGCAAATAAAATTTGTCTCTTTAATGATATTTAGATTTGGTTTTCAAGTTTTTTTTATTATTACATTTAAATATTTTCTTTGTTCTTTGTTTTTATTGAAATTTTTTGGATTGGATAAGCTGTAGAGGTAACCTTAAGAAAACTTGAAAATATTTGAAAATAGATTTCTCAATATTGGAAAATCAAGTAACCGGGGGACCAGAATCAGAGAAAATCCTAAAATAAAAAATTCTAGAAATAATATAAATAGGGAGAACATCGAAGAGCAAAAAAAATGGAAACTCTCCCGGTTTCAATTTTGGCATCCCTAAATAAATAATAATAATAATAAATAAAATTTCTGGGACTCCCAGCTAAAAATTGCTTTTGAAGCTGCGGGCCACGAATTTGACTTGCTTGGTCTAGGTCTTTTCTCAAAATAGAAAAATTTATGTGGACATTGTCTGACGACTTCGTGCGATTCTCGGCAGTAATAAAGGACCCACTGAATCAACAGTTTTGCATACTTATGAAAAAGTTCACGGAAACAGTTTTCACAGTCAGTATTGAAAGCATTCGGTTTTCTGTTTCGATAAAAGTTTTCCCTACCGCTCGATCGTAGTATAAACAAAAAACACTCATTAATATCAAATCAGAGTTTTAATAGAAAATAACAATGATAAGCAAAGTATTGTCTCCTGAACAACGAAAAATGGCGGGTCATTTAAAACCGGCATGCTTTATGAATCACTCTATACATGTAAATCAGTGCAAAATTTTATCCCGATTATTTGTATAATAGGTGGTCCCGAACAAACCTAGACACACACTTATAATATATTTAGATATAGATAAACCTCTAATTGTTAATCGACACAAGTTCTTTATCTTATATTCAATTATTTCTTATTATTCAAAGAGAGGGATTTTAAAATAAGGCGTTACGTATTCCCTTCTTTTCTCTCTCTCTTTCTCTCTAGTGGTTAGTTAAATATAAAACTTGTACATGAGACAACAAACAACCGATCCAGACTATTAATTGTTTCATTTGAATGAGAAACTTCTTGGAAAGCAACGCCTCCACGTTAATAATAATAAAATTGTAGGCTATTAGAGAGATAGAGAGAGACAGAGATTTCCAACTGACATGGCCATCCATTTTTGTTCTCTCTTCGTTAATTTCCAAGACATCTGCTACAATTGCACCTGACATTCGACTTTTGCATAAATCATAATGTTCATTGTGTTTTTGTTACGACTGTCCCGTCCTTTTTTTGTTATTAAATTCACAAGTGGCGCCAAGAGGTCATTAAAAAAAAAGGTCTGAGAGAGAGAGAGAAAAAAAAATTTCATTTGAATAAATTATTTCAATATTACAATAAGAGCAAAAGTAGAGGAGGGGGGAGGGACTTAATTTTATATTCATTGACTGTTATATTTTGCATTTTCAATTATGTTTGTCTACGAAATTGGAAAGATAATAAATAAATGATAATTTATGTATACGTCACTCCTACTTAAAAAAAAGGAAGGAACAGAGGCAATTTAACTTAAAAAGGCCACAACTTAAAGATTTATTATTTGTAACTCGTGGGGATCTTTTGGTTAAAGTAAAATCGAATCTGTATGAATCAACAAAGAAATTTTTTTATTATTTATTCACATTATTATTATTTTTTTTTTTTTAATTCAGGTCCCCTCCCCGTGGCCGAGAGATACTGACATTGTCCATGTTGATAACCTTAAAGCCAAGGGGTGTGGGTTCGGATCCCAGGCACGCCGATGAAAATTTATTTACATCATTTGGATACCATCTGATGTAAATAAATATGTCTGGATAATTAGTATCGTACAAATGCATGTTTAAAAGTCTATATAGCCTCAGATGCCGAAAAGACTAAAAAAAAAGTTTAATTAATTAAATTCAGGTCAGGGTATTAACCCATCCTTAAAATACATTGATTACACTCAGAACAATACAAATTCAAAATTTATAAAAAGTTGGAGATATTGGATAAAAATGACAATAAAAACAGCGAAATTAAAAAAAAAAACTTAAAGATTCTTCTCTCGGCATTCATAAATTGTCCTGAAGAATAGGTCGAATTTTCTTTTAATTCTGCTGTTTTTATCTGGCCTTTACCTCAAAAAATAATTGATGTCATTATTGAAACATTCGTCGTGTCTTCATCAACTCGTATTAGATACAAAAAATACCAAAGCGATCATAACTTAAGCAGATTAGCCGATTAATTGAGATTCCATTAGTCAAGCCAGCCAGTCAATTAATTGTTGCATCTCAAAATCATGACTCAATTATGCCTGACCAAAATCTTTTTTTCCTCAAATATCACAATTTTTCATTAATTGCTGACTGTCTACTAGATGATCCGATTAGTCATTTGACGTATCCAATTAATTGACAATAATTATACTAAAAATATAAAGGTATAAAGAAAATAAATGAAGAGTGCAGTCAGTGAAATTTTGTTTTTTAACGACCGTCAGTTCTGGGGTGGGATCAGGACATGAATATATTATCCCCCTCAAAAAGGACTGACTTTTTTGTTTCGTTTAATGAATAATTCGGAGGGAATATAAAACCAACAAATGTTTTTACCTATTTTTTAAGTTTTTTTTGACAGCATAATATAAATAATTTTTTGTCGCTCAGGGCGAGAAGCAAACCACTTATCTTTGGTACGAAGCGAGACCACTACATCTATAAAACAAGGGACAGGGCTATTATTAAAAATTTTCGGATTGCATGTAGACCTTCTAATCCAATAAGACTCTCTAATCCAATAAGACGAATCCAAAAGGCTGTCCAATTACTTTTGAGGTTGATCGTACTTACTCTAAACCTAAGTATATTAATAGATTTCATTTATTCATCATATTATTCAATACTTATGTGTGAAAGATATACAGAATATACCCAAATTGTAATTTTAAAATAGCATGGCGTGTATACATAGAAAAAAATTTTTTTTAGAAGAGTTCAAAAATGAAACAAAAAATTCTCTCTCCGTTTGTATTCATTTAGAAATCGTTTATCCGTAATAGCTTAAAAACCCCCCTCTTTGTCTTCTTGATTTATTACATGTTGTCTTCAAACAACAACCACAACAACAACACCGACTGCAATAACGAGGCCCTTAAAAATCGGAAACCATTCAATGAAGGGATCTTTGTTGTTGTTTTTCTTTGTTCTGAGTACAAATTCTTGATTTAAAACAAAAAAAGTATTCAAATGAGAGAGAGAGAGGCATTAAACAAATGGCGTGTAACTCACTCACTCACATTTCCTGCTCTTCTTCTAAGAGTTAACGATTCTTCTGATGGATTGTCGTCAATGTCTCTGATTTTCTTGAAAACATCGTCAAAAGATTAATTAATTCTCTGTCAATGTCCCTTCTGAGAACAAACGAAGGAACGTTCCCTTATTATTATAAGACTTAATAAAAATAAATAGTGATTGAAAGATTTATTATATTAAATTAAACAGAGTTGGAAATAAAGACCTATTTCCGAGAAGAAATTGCAAAGTGATTTGCATTATTTTCTTATGACGTAGGACAAAATTATGCTTAACAATCTATGTATATGCACGAATATCGAGGTGACTGTCTGTCTGTTCTTCGCGGATATTTAAGTAATTTTAGTAAGCTGGAGCTTTGAAATTTTTTAAATATTATTATTATTATTATTATCTTTAAATAGTGAAGATTCTATGGAAAATAGGAAATCACAAAAAATAATTATACAAAAATTATTTAAAAATATGCATGCATAGGCCTAGCAAATGTTTTGGCTACGCCCACAACGCTAACAAGTGGGCAATTTTAAAAGCTATTAGTTTCAAGAGGTATTTTCAAATTTTCAAAATGATACTATTGATATTTGACATTTACGGGTCATTTCAAAAGTTTTTAGAAAATTTTAGACCAAAGCCAATTTCTTTTTCATTCTTTTTTATAATAATATTACATTATAGAGTCTTTTGGTAAAATGCTAATGTTTACTCTTAAATTAAATAAATTTTCATCGGACTGTCTCGGGTCCGAACCTACACCCGTTGGCTTTGAAGGTCAATATTAACATTGTCAATATCTCTAACCTCTCGGTCACGGGGTGAGGGCTTGCATTAGTTATTCCTAATTAAGGAACTGTAGTGACATTTCTTCTGCTGCTTTCAGCGTATTTTTATAATTATAACTATCATCAAAAAAAAAAAGGACATGCAAAGAAAAGGGCTGCGATAATCCTAGATTGTTGGATGAATGTTCATCTTTCAAAAAAAACTTTGTCATTGTTGTGGCCTACCCGATAGGTGAAAATAGATCAATGAGAAAATATCTGAGAGAGTATTTTGAAATATCTATTGTTTCTCACTTCACTTCAGATTGTAGATCTTTAGATGAAAGAATCTTTGAGATTTGTTTCTGAAGAAGGCCACAGATAAAATGGTCGAACCGTTATATTTAATATAAAAACTGAAATTTATTTTATTAACGTAATTTATTTATTTATTTAATAAAAAATTAATTATATAATCAAACAAATAAATTCAATTTTCTTTCTTTTATTTTCAGGTAAGATGAGAGCTTCACTTTTTCTCACTTCATTAATTGTAAGTTGTTACAAAAATAACGAATTATTTTTATTTAAAATAAAGTTATAAATATTTCCTAAGTTTGTTTCTTCCTGGATTCCATTTGGACTCTCCTTTTTCCGATTGCCTCGAGGGGGAATTGGATATTTATTTATTTATTAAAAGGAGAGAAGGGGGAGGGGATTTGCACTAGCAGAGTGTTATATATGTTATATAACGAGGACAATGCCGCCGCCGGTGGGTGTGAACCTTGAGGCTTGTCGGCACGCGTCTCGGTTGAACGAACCTTAATCCAAATAAACATCAGTTCAGTCAGGATTGGAAATCAGGCGGCCAAACGTCTACAGCAACCAGCCAATCAACTCGTCTCCCTCTCCCTCTCCCTCCCTCCTTCACCTTTGATTCATCACTTCTTATATAGTTATTATTATAAACCTTATTTTTTATTTTTTAAAGAATTATAATAAAAAAACCAAAAAAAAAAATTAAGTCGCTATTACTTCAAAATTAACGTAAAATGTACAATATTGTTTTGTTAAACGAGAAAAAATTTTATTTATATATTCTGATAAAATAACGTATTTAATTTTAAAAAAATTGTTATATCATTCATTCACTCTCAGTGTAGTTGAAAAGGAAACATTACAATTAAAGAAAATTAAAAATTTTTCTGCAAAGTGATGATAATTTTGTTGTCCCTGAAGATAAGCGAGATGGAGGCTTGAAACGTCGGTACCAGGATATACATTTTTTTTTTTTACTTCAATGCTCGCACTTTCATTAACCAATTATTAATAAATAATTGAGAAAAAATTTGAAGCTATGTTTTCTATTTCAAATTTATACAACGTAAAAAAATTTTTCCAACATAATTATATTGTTTAACCCCAAGTTTAAATTCAGAACTATTCTAATAATTTTAAAGAAATGAAAAATTTTGTTTATTAACGAATGAATAGTCAAGTGATTTAATGTACACCTGTTGAACACCCATTGATTAGGGAACTTAACAAGATTTATTCCCTGACATTTTTATTTATTTATTTATTAGTATAGTCTAAAAAAATCCATTACCCAAATGAAGTCAATAATTAAAAGGCTAAATATTAATTACTGAGTGTTAAGAAACATTCGACACGAAATAAATCTAGTAGGCCGATCATCAAATAGTAATTATCCTCCTCCTCCTATCTGATTAGTAAAAACACTTACTTACTTCCTTGGGCAATTAATTATTTTAAAGGTTACAAGGCAACGCAACGTTACTGTCTTTTTTTTCAACTTGTCATCATCAAATTTCCACTAAAATTAATATATAGCAATTTATTGATTAAATAATAGCGGAAAGAATATTTTTCATTATGCGTATTATTTGTCAAAAAAAAACTACAACAATATATAAATAAACCTCTAAACCCTGTACTTTGGAGGAAAGGTAGAGGTCTCGCTTCAAATTTCAATTAAATTTAAATATATCTTCACGATGAGATAGATAGGTGACTGTTCGTAGATTAGAAATAAATGAGAGGAGAGGGTGGCCTTTATCGAAATAAAGCTCCCAAAATGTTTCGGCCTTAATTAAATTACGCCATCATCAGTCGCTAGAGCTGAAATAGGATCAGCAATTAAAGTTACAAAATAAATTTAAAATAATAACTTACAGACTCAATGAATAATATTTTAAAAGTTGAGTTGCAGCATTTATTTATTTATTCCAAATTTAAATAAATATGAAGAATATGACCAAAAAAAAAAAACTTAAAATAATAACAATAAATCTCTGACCCCTAACGAGGGGGGGGGGAGGGGCAATTTGATTTTTAAGGGGGATAAGAATTAATTATTAGAAATGAAGGTTTAGGCTTCCTCTACATCAATGCTTCCCATTCTGGTACTGGTACTAGTACTTGAATGCCAAGCTACCGTCTAAAAAATAAGAAAAATATGTATTTAATTTCATTCTTTTATAAAATTTTTTTCGCTACTGCGAGATTCTCCTGCCTAAAATTTTCAGCTACCTAAAAGATGGAAATCACTGCTCTACTTGAATAGAAATTCACTTTTTGATAATAAAAATTGTCACAGGAAAGGAGAGAGGGGGCATCAGAATTTTAGACTTTCTTAGGCGGAGCTAAAAAAAAAAACTCTGCTCTAACTGATGCATAAAATCTTCAAAATTGGTCCATTTTGCCTGAGAGGTTTAGGCTGAATAGGGAGTGTGTCATTGGGTGTTTTTAATTTAATCAACTCACTCAGCCAAAGCACTCTGACAAATTTCATTTCATAAAAAATTGGGATTTTAGATTTATTCAATATTAAAAATAAAGATTATATATTATCTGTGCTTATCTTTACCTTTACAAATAAATTAAATTTTAATTAATTAATTAATCTGAATCTAATTGTCGGAGTAGATTTTTAAAATAGCCAAAGCCCACGTAACAATAAAAAGTAGACAAGCCTTAAAAGCAACCAAAAGCAGGCCTGCGTGTCTAGTTGCATATGAAGCATTGTTGCAGGTGAAATTAAATAATCTTATCAAATCAGTATGTTCTTATTGGCCAGGGGTTCCCAATCTTTCTTTAACTATGGCCACTTAGAAAATCCACATTTTGAAGATTTATTTGGACTACAACAAATTGAAACCGATGGGTTTTGGTAATTTCGGTGGGCATACATCAGGTTGGGAACTTCTTGAATAGTCTATTGCTATTTTTATCATAATTTTACATACTACCTTTTCTAAATATATGCAAGTACAGATTCAAGAGTACACTACTATTAGTACGTATACTATTATCGTACAACATAGCAATATAAATGGAAAATAAACGGCCTATGCTAACGTTAAATTTAACTAGTTACTTTTTAGTACTTCACTCACCGCCTATTACTACATAAAAATCATAATGAGCACTTTGCCCACTCATGGGGACCAAAGCATACTTCAAAGAGGATAAAGTTGAATATAAATGAATTGAAATTGAAAAGATAGAAATTATCAATGAATAGATACTAATTTAAAAATAAGAAATTAATAGCTAGAAAGTAAATGATTGAATGTTTGTATTGGTATGTGAGGAGGTCACCTGGGTAGAAAGACAGCTTTCAGTTTCCATTGAGTGTCCATTAACGAGACTGCCAGGTCCATTCAGCAGCGATGTCCAATCCCAAGTAGAGATGTAATTTTGACATAAATCATTCGGATTCAGGTGGACCCACCTTGGGAGCCCAGGGGGCAATTTGAAAGTTCCGATAGACGATCATATCTATCGCTAGTTTCTTCTGATTTTTTCTTCTAACGGTTTCTCCTTAATTTTATTTCAGTTTCGGCTTATAAGAAAATTAACTTGTAAAAAAATAAAGAGGTCCGCGCGCATATGTCTATGTAAATGGAATATGGTAATTATTGGAATGAATGAGTTATTGGTAGAGCCTTGGGGATTCGGCATTTGGCAGCAAAGGGTATTCTTATACATCCTCTAAAATCTTTCTTAACAATGTTCTCTAACGTTTATTTTATTCGTTTCAAGTATTAAATTAATACCAAGAACCCAAAGGGTCATCTCGAAAATTCAATAAATTATTAAATAAAATATGGGAAGAGTTTTTTCAGGTCATCAACTCCCGCGGATTTATACCGGGTTTTCGAAGATCAAACGTCACCTTTTTCATGACCTATCTTTTCTGGAAGTAGCGACTTTAGAATTGGTAACGCGGACTAATAATTTTTCTATCATGAAGGAGCAGACGTTTGATCTCCGAAAAGCGATAAACTGGCCTAACTAACATCCCTATTTTTTTTTAGTAATATCCCTCCCCGGCTGCTCTACAATAACTACAATTATTATTAAATAAAATAATTGCTCTGTCTCGTGGTGTAGAGGTAAAGATCGCATACCAAATATCAACCGTTCTCTTCCTGTCCTGAGCAACGAAATTTTATTTATATTATATTGGTTAACAATTAATATAAATAAATAAGAAAGCTACATGGCCTCTGGTATCAGAAAAAAAAGAAAATAATTCAGAAATTGGACCCTAAAACTAAGAAGGAAGGAGATTTGAAAGAAGAACAGTGCTAAAAAGAACCCTCCTCAAAAAAGGTCATTATATGTATTACAGAAAAGGCAAAGGTGAGAAGATAAAGGAGCTAAAAAGAAGAAGAATAAGAGATTGGAAAAGAAGAGAGTTTTAGGAAAATAAAATTTTTTTTTTCAAAAATGCACTAAAAAAGGAAAGCAATTTTTTTCATAAAATTTTTTGAAAGGAAGAAAGATAATTTAATTGGGGGGGTTGAGTCTTAAAAAATCTTAGAGTAAATTAAATAAAATTTTCAATGAGTCCCCACGTTATATATCCCACAAATTAATGAAATTGCTTTTATCTTTCAAAATAAATATTTTTTTTATATCTTACTTTTTTTTAACATGACTAAAAATACAGAGTTTTTTACTCTCTGGCCACTAGAGGAGCTGCAATAGGATTCTAATAATTTTTTTTTTTTAATTTACCATCGTTTATTATTATATTGTATTGTAATTGAGTCTCTGCAAAATTTCTCTCTAGTCAAACAATTGAGCTATAAGAAGCAAATTAAATAAAAGCGTTTAATAAATGACGATTCCACTTGGTCTGTGACCAACATTTACACACATATAAATCCGACTAAACCAATACTAGAGAGATATTTAGAAAAGAGGCATCGAATTCTTTTAGTTTTTTTAATAACTAAGAATAAAACCTATTAATGTTGACCCATTTTTTAAAGCAGTCTTGGCTTTTATTTATAAAAAAAAAAAAAAAACATTAAAATCTCTCTCACTCAATAAATATTGATATGAAAAAAAAAATGTTTAAATCCATATTATGTAATTTGTGCTGTGATGAAAATGAAAATAAAAGCGAACTCTCAATTTGTACGTTTTTAATTGATATCAATTAATCAAGATTAGCGTTAAATGATTAGAAAGGACAGACCGACTCAATCGAAATAAATTCTTTTGGGGAAACTGGGAATTATATAATATTAATAATAATAAGCATCAACATCATCATCATCATCATCATCGTATTATGGAAATGATATCTCCTTTTCACCAGATTTAATAAATTATAAAAAAAAAAAAATGAACTTAATCGGTCGATAATTTATGAGATAATAAAAAAAAATAAACTTGGGGTATAAAAAGAAATTGATTTCATTGGACTTCCGTAACACTCTCTCTCTCTCTCTCTCTCTAAAACGATTAAGTTTCTCTCTATTTTACCGCTCACTCATTTTAGAAATATTTTTAAGACAATTTGTCAAGATGTGTGAATAATAAATAACGTAAATTTTATAAGGATGGTTAATGCTACTCTTCAAAGACTTTTTTAGCCCTCCTTCATCACCAGATTCACCTACACTTGTTATCCAAACAAAACGGACTCCGAAAGCCATCAGAACTAATTTTTCAAATTAATTTATGTATCTAAAGTCAAAATCAGCCGAAATTGATTTAAAAATTAAATAAATAAAAAAAAAATAACATAAATATTATTGACCTTAATAAATTCTTTCAAGACAGTGACCCTTTCTTTTGCTCTAAGAGACAGGGCATTTGATTGCGTTAGAAAAATCTAAAAGGTAAATATATATGAAAATTTTCAAACAAATGTTTTAAATGATGAATTTTTGTTTATGGGTATTATTTCACTAAAATATGAATAATGAAATAGGATTGTATTGTTATTGATTGGAAGATAGGCAACCCAATGACCAATTCACTAATGGATTAGCTGAGCTGAGACCACGCATGTTCATTCCTTAATTTCTAGGGAGATTTAACTGTATGAGGAGCTCAACGAATCATAAAATCATTTGGATTGCCTACCTTTCAGCAAGCAAATATGAATCCATGCATTCTATGGTATAAGAAATTGAAAAATTCACTAAACTTTAAGTTAATTGATGATATACGTATTAATTTTTTTTTTTTTTTTTTTTGATAAAATCATTCTTATTTTTTTATTCTTCTAAAAATAATCCTTTCTCATCACATAATTAAATACTTTATTATATTGAATACTTCTCTCTCTCTCTCTCTCTCTCTCTCTATCTACTTCTCTCTGCTTAATTTCTTTCAATTAAATTAAACTACAATTTAGAAGAAATAAAAAAAAAAACTGATCCGAAAAAAGTGAAAATTGGTTCTAATCTCATTAAAAATTCTAATCAATTCAAGATCTGAAGATGAAAAATCTGCAAACTTCCTCTCCCCCACCCTCCTTCTCCAGATGAGAAAATGAATTGTGAAATAATATAAATGAAATAATAATTAAAAAAATTCTTCCTGATTGGAATGAAATATTTGATAGATTATTATCTATTAAAGATGCAGATACCCTTTCATTAAGAAAAGGGGAGGGGAGCGGGAATTATGCAATTATTATGTCTTTTGATTTCGAAAAGACATAGTTAAAATATCTTCTTATAATTTGACTTTTTTCTCAAAATATTATGCAAGGTAGATCTTTTAAGATTTCAAAACTGTTATCACTAATAAATACATTTCATTTTCTGTTTAATGGTGGTTTACTTAATTAAATACAACGTGTCGGCTTCTCATCTGTGGCCTTCTTCAAGTATAAATCACGAAGAGTAAAACTCCTACTTCTAGATATGAACAATCTGAAATAAAGCGAGAACAAGATGGTTGATGTCCACGCCATCTAGGATGCACGATCGATTGTGACGTCAGCTTGACACGAATTCAAATTTTGACATTGATTCCTAATTTTGATTTTATTAAAGAATATAATATAAAAGTACGATTAATAATCCCAAAATATATTCATCATTAATTAATATTAATTTGAAAATTTTTTTTATTCAGTGGAATCGGTTAATTAAAATTAAATTTTAAGTCTTTTCCGTCCATATTTATTTATATCAATTGGTAAACAATATAATTGAAATAAATTTTATCAGGTCGTGAAGTGAACGAGTGATCCTTGAAAAGTGAAGCGAGAGCTCTACCTCTGCTCTCGGTATAGAATCACAGAATAACAAAATTGAAATTATAAAAATGAGATTTAACTAAAATCAAAATTTTTACGGGAAATTATTTAATTTAGTCTTTTTATTTGGCTGCCTCTGCCCATTTCCTTCCAAATAAACATCCCAGCTACGACTTCGTTTGATAGATATTTTTTGTCTTTTTCGGCATCTGAGGCCAATTAGGCTCCGTATTTATTTAAATCATTTGGTTAAATAAATTTTATCACTCAAGATGGGAAGCAAACCATAAACCCTTGGAACGTGAAGCTGCGTTAAGGTGGGCGCTAACGCTAAGCATAAATGAATACATTTCCTTTATCTCTGGAAAATAAATAAAATACGAGAAAGGGTGTGATGTGCTAAGTCACACATATTTATTAAATCATTTAGCTTTAATTCAATGATGGATGGCTCTTCTTTCAGCCCTTATTTCCAAAATGAATAAGGAGAATTGTAATTAAATATCCGTTAGTGTACCCCATGTAAATTTGATTTTTTTCCTGATGTATATCTATGATTAATTGAACAGAATATTCATTTAGTAATAATTTAATCCCATTCTGACAGCGCTAATTTATTTATTTATTTTTTGTTAATAAATCAAACAGAGTGTTGAGAGTTTGTTGTCTCGAGGAGAAGGCTAATTGCAAAGCAACATTTGTTGTTATTGTTTCGTTTTACAGAATGTGATAATTACAATACTTGCGTGTAGACCGACAACTTGCGTTTTATTCTGCATCGTCGTCACGCAACGCAACGCAACGCAAAGCCGCTAAGACAATTTACCTCTGGCGATATTAATTTAATAATTAAAAAAGAAAATGTTTGAAACTGAAGTGTGAAAATTCATCACTTTGCTATTTGAGTAATTAAACAGGAAACCGAACTCTGCTCTGGTACTTGTGTTTACCAACACCGTTGCCTTTCATAATGTGTATCGAATTCACATATACAAGTCCATTTCGGCATCTGAGGCCATTTAGACTCCGCCCTCATTTAATTAAATTAATTGGTAGCCAATGTAATTTAAATAAATTTTTGTTGCTCAGGACGGAAAGCGAATCTCTGACCTTTGGTACGTGAACCCAGATCTCTAGCTCTCCACCAAGGGACAGGGCCCTTTTCTTCAAAAAATAATAAATAAAAATATTATAGACCTATTGGATTCATTTTATTTTATTAATACATTTACTCATAAAATCATCTGAATTATTGGGATTTCCATTGAATCAATGATAATATTTAAAAATTTACCTACCATTATTGGTCCAAGGACTGATAATTAATGATTCATTAACTGAAGCGTACACAGTAACCGAATAAGTATACAAAGGCTGGTTCTGCCTATTTTTTTGTTTTATATTCTTTGGAAATTATATATATATATATATTCAATGATAAGTGTTGATGTTTTTAATTTGAAGTCTTTTTTGGCATCTGAGGCCATTTGGATTACGTCGTTATTTATTTTTATTAGTAATATATAAAAATATTTAATAATTTATAAAAATAAATTTTTGTCGCTCAGGATGGGAAGCGAACCTTTGATACGTGAAGCAAGACCTCTACCTACAAGTCTTTACTTTAATTAATTAATTAAATTAAAATTAAAAAAAAAATGAAATGAAAATATTTTAAGCTAATTCTTATGAAAGAAATATAATAATTTCTTACTATTATAATAGTAGACAAAAAAGGCTTTATTATCATTATTATTTCATTATTAAGTGAAGCGGGAATGTTGGGCAATTTTATTGCCTATTTTTTACATTAAGTATTTGAAATATTCATTAAAAAAAATTAATGTATCCCTTCATCTCTCTTAAATAAAAAATGTCACTTAGGCCTTTAAACGTCATGATTTAAATTTAAATGAATCATGGAAATGTAGAAAATTTACATATTTCTACCTGAGGGTCCATTTAAATGAATCAATTTGGAGTATTCCTCAGGTGGTCCTTCCGGTAAGCGTGTGCGTGTGAGTGAACCTGTGGGTGGTTGACATATGCATCAACACGCAGCACACACACACACACTGATTGTGAAACACACCTAATATATGTACTGCTACATACTTTGTATCCTAACGTAATGCATTCTTTTTGATGCAATTTTAATGTCACTGTCACTCAGAGGCAAAATGAAAAATTCGTAATTTAAAATCCATTTGAATAACATGTTTGATTAGATATCTCCTCCTGTTTCAAAAAATTATTTAAATAATATTCAAAAAATACATTTAGCAATTATTTATGATAAATTGAGAAAATATTTGATGTGCAACACCAATCTACTTTTAATCCATCATTTATTTATTTATTTATTCAATGACAAAAATACCTTATTTAAGGAATTTTATTTTTATAAAGATTAGTTAGCTAGTATTACTTCTGATAATTAATTCTCATTTTTTTACTAATAGCGAAGTACCTCTTACTACGAGTTTAACTTGTTCCAAGAACGAGCTCGTTTTAAAAAACAAGATGAACAAGTGAACTGAGCTGATTAGCGCCAGCTACCGGCGTATGAAGAAATTACGCTAGTTCATAATATGAAAAACTCGTATTAAGAGGCACTATAGTATATTGATAGATTTGCAAAGGACTGACTCATTCATTAAAATAATTATTTTTGAGGAAGAAATTAAAAACTTTTAGTGTTTACAAACATTGAATTTAAATTGATATTCTTGTATTTAAACGGAGAGTGGAATTTTTCGAATGGTCAAATCGTCTGAGACTAGGTCTGGGATTTTGACAAAGTGCCTTTTCTCTAACACTTGGGTGTTTGACTAGATCATTGCTCCTGCCTCCCTATGGCCCACACACACACACACACACACATATTGAGAGAGATCAATTAGCCTTTCGAGGAATGTCTCTCTCTCTCTCCCCCTAGTTCCTTCCCCTTTTACTCCCTATCTCTCACTTGCAATCTCTTACCATCTGGATTCTACTTTTCTCTTTTCTTCTTCCTAACGACAAGGCAGATAAATTCCTCATTTTCAAGACGTTTATAATCACAAACATATTCTCAAAAAAAAAAAAAAAAAAAATAGATAAATAAATAAAATCGTTCTTCGTCGGCTAGAAAGGCAAACATGTATGTAAAGGACAATACATGAAATATAGCTATAATTATTGCTAAAAATTAAATTATAACGATAAAAGAATTATACTTCAATACTTGGACAGAATTATTATTTTCAAATAAATGTTCAAATCGCTTTTTACAAAACAAGAGGTTTATCAAAATTAAATCTATGAAACAATACGTACTACTTTGATCAATAATTAATATTCATATTATTCTTTATTTCTTATAATCCATCTTTCGTTGTCTTGCTTTCCAACTCACATCACATCTCCTGAATCTCTCTCTGATTGCCACGGGAGGCGCTAGCATAGGTGTTATTATTTTCAATCCCACATACATTTTAAATTGCACTAATCAATATGTCGATTTTGATTATTCTATTCATGTAAAACATGTAAGAGTGAAAAGTACATTCTCCAAGATCGTGATAAAAAATAAGAAGTGAAAGAATGAATTTATTATTTAAAGAAAAAAGTTTATTTATGAAATGAAAGCCGAAAATAAAAAAGTATTTTTTTTTAATTTAACAAGAGATTGTCTTTGGGGTATCATTAATTAATTTAAATTATCCTCTGAAATAGTTTTTAAATTTCATCCTGGCCTTTGGTAGAGTAATAAAGGAATGATAACAATTAATTCATCGCCAACGTCAGAGAAATTTACCAATAAGAGAGATGAATAAAAAATTAATATTTTTCACACTAACTAAATAATTTTGATCATAAAATTTCAAATTTTATTTTACGAGATATTTGATTCCATTCGATAGGATAATAATAATAGTAAAAGCGGGCATTTTCAAAGGGCATGTATCGAATATAAATCAAAATGGGAAGAGAAAGAGAGAATTCTAATCGTATTAAAATAATGATCTCTCTCTCAGATTGATCTCGACAAGCAAAGCCATTAGCTACGCTCACCTTCGATATATGTATAAATTTTAACACCTGAAAAGCTATCATTCACTAGTTTATTGCTTTGCTGTTCCATACACAGACAACAAACGCCCTCGGACTAATTATAATAGCGATGTGGCTGTCAATTTTTAAATTTTTAGATTATAGAATAATATCGAATATTCGTTTATATTTCATCTCAAAGTTAAATGAAATGAAACCGAATATTACCAAAGGTATTAAAAGTAATGAATTCAATGCAAAATTGTGATTTCAATCGTTTTGTTGACTCCTAAATTCTAAATATCATTTTCGACACCAAATTAAAACACAAAATTCTTGTTCGAATGAAATATTAAAAATAATGGTTTGTGGTACTACTAGATTTTTTTTTTTTACTTTTTATTTAAATCAAAATCAGACGATTGCAAATCTTTATACACGAAGCAACAGCTTTAAGTATGTTTTGATGAATCAGAGTTTTTAATTAATTTCAGGGGAAAAAGACAGACCTTCTTGGATCCTAATTTATAAGTTATTTTCTTTAATTACTAACTAAAGATCTCCTCCTCCTTTACCCAACAAATAGATTATTCACAGAAAACATTTCACATCCTTTTGAAAGAAAAACTATAATAATTAAAACAGTAATACTTGGAAGGTAAAATTTTTTAATTTTTTCATGAATTTTTAAACAATTTTTTGCACCTGCATGCATGTAATGATTATTATTCGTAAGCAAACACTTCTACAAACCTATCCTTAACGTTCGTAAACAAGCTAATATTTTTGCATAATATTTTTTTCTTGTAAAATTATTTTAGTAATCAATTATTAAATATGTTCTGTTCTTGGGAATAATTAAATAAAATTATAGCACTGCAGTAAAAATAAATAATACATATGAAAATTAAAACATGGAGTAATTGACGTAAAATATAAAGACTGATGTTATCAACAAAAATTTTACAGGGATTTGATAGAAAAAATGCCCTTTTATTAAAATATTTTTATTTTATTTATCTTATTTTAATTTTTTTTTTTTTGGATATGGAATCATAAAGTCCAACGGACCTATAATGACCAGTGATTCCCAATCAGTCTGATAAATAAATTTTTTTTAGTCTTTTCGGCATCTGAAGCCATCTAGACAATAAACGATATATAATATATATATTAATTACGATACAAATGATCCAGACATATTTATTTATATAAATTGGTATCCAATTGATATAAATCAATTTTCATCAGACAAAAATTTATTTAAACAATAGTTAATACATAATAACAATAGATAGGTGGATAACTGTTATCTTTTTACATATTTAATAGAATTATCTAAATGTAAATGTAAATGATCTCGTATAAAAAAACACCATTATTTTATTTTATGTATTGTCAATTGATCGATTCTAATGCACTCTAGCGGCCCTTAATCATCATCACTCCATTCCATCATCAACTGTGATCCCAATAACACGGACTTCTGGAATCACTCGCTTATTTTAAACATTGATGTAGCTAAGCTATTATTTGTTAATATGCATTTCAATATTATATCATAATAACATCTGGGAATGCGCAAATCTGCATTGTCGGAACGAACTTGAATCTACTCAAGAGTTGCACATTCAGGCAGAAATAATACAATAACGAACGAACTTTTCAAGTTCTTTGAAAATATCTAAATTTACCCCTGCTTGGGCTTTTTGGAATCATAATAAGGAGGCAGCACGTAAATAAATAAATATTAATTTTAGTTTTTAAAAACTTTTTCTCAATAATAAATAATCTCATTAATAAATGCAAATACACCTGCTATATATCTATTGATTTATTTATCGACGTTTTGACTTCTATATAAAAATATTATTTTTTTATCTATCCCGGGAACCAAATCTTGCTTTATAGTTTAGTTTAGTAGGTCTTAATAAAAAAATATAAATAAGAGTACAAATAGAATAAGAAGTTGATAGTTCAATAAAACCCCTCCCCTTCTATGTCAGGACCCGCTACGTATTACAATACATCCTCCCATCAGGTCGTTAAAATGGACACGAAATATCCATAGTAGCCAAACGGACACGTCATTTCGTGTCAAAAGTATTTTTTACATGCCACCCACAGGCAGAAAAATTTAATTAACCCATTACAAATAAATAAAAAAAAGAAATTTGATTTTTCTTTATTATTTCTAAGTTTGATTGATAAAGATATTAATTATCGTCACGTGTTCACCGCAAATGGCCAAGCAGCAGTCGTGATTTCCGTAGGATGATAGAAAACAAAAGCCCGTCTGTTTTGGTGTCATCATCAGTATCCCGGAAGATCATGGAAGCCAGAGCCCCTTAATTGGCACCCACTGATGTCTAACGTTAACGTTAACGTTGTAGACAGCCCAGCTGACGTCACTCATTCAAAATCACAAATTCTAGTCAGTCAGATCTGTCAGCCCTTTTGGGACTTCTCTTGTCAGTTAAACAAAGTTTAAACAAATTAAAAAAAAAAAAAAATTTAAGATAAAATGAATTTTTTAATGATTAATGAATTATTATAATAGGATGGTGTGTCTTTATACAAAATATAGTCTAAATTTCAAATCCTACAATGAATTTTTAAACGTAAATTTATACTTATAAGAGAACATGCTAGCAGGGTTTTGAACAAAATTGGTCAACCGGAAGTAACACTTTACTGATGGAATTTTTCATTTTTTGTGTTCTCTCCGATTTTTTTTTTTTTTTTTTTTTGAATATCAATTATTTAATTGAAAATATATATAATGTATATTTTTGTTTTAATATGTAAAGTTCTTAAATAGTACTTTACTCTTGAAGTTTTTGTGTTTTTACATATATATGTGGAATAATGTTTTCCCGGGTTGATCCGCATTGATTTTTGAAATTAATTCGACGTTTCGGCTCTCCTTTTGGAGCCATTTTCAAGAGTTTTGTGTTAGGAAGTGATGGTGGAGGTGGTT
>JAAAKE020001234.1:0-11351 GCA_010014785.2 Anisolabis maritima
AAATTTCAAATTTTGTTAAATTCTAAAATTATCCACTTGGAAGCTTTGTGATCGTAGCCAAAACATTTGCGGAGGCCAAGGCCTGCTGAATTTTGGATGGGTAACCCCAAAAAATCAAAGCTACCGAAAACCACCGAAAATAATTTTCTTTTTAATATATTGTTTATTTAAGAGTCAAAATGGCCTTAGCAGACGAAATTTACTTAAAAATCGAAATAAAAAATACAAAAGCCTAGCTACGCCAATTTTTCTATATAATTCTTGTATAATTATTCCAAAATTTTTTCCTATTTTTGTTCATGTTCAATATATAAAGATAATATATAAAAAATTTCAAAGCTTTAGCTCAACGGAAAATTACCTAAATTTCGACACGTGGTCTCAACACTTAGGTATTTCAGTAGTTCAGAGTGTCAAAATTCCCTTAAAAGACTTCCATAATTAATTGTAGGTTTCAGAAAAAAATGGCGGATTTCTTTACGTCGTCACTGGACACAATTTATAATGATTTTTCATTGTATGTATACATAGGTAAATGAGTAATACTAATAAATTATTTATTTTTATAAGTTGCCTTCTTAAAAAAATCTTCGTTGTAATTTTAAAACTATTTTTATGTTATAGAAATAGTAAAATGAGACAGCTTTACCAGTGGCGTAGGAACTCTGCATGCCAAGGGTCTGTAACGCTGAAGGTTCCGTGAATGTGGGGCCCCTAGCTTTGGACGAGTAAATTGAGAAGAAATACATAATATCAATAACACAGTCTAGATAGATAATATTGTATAAAATATACTTACAGAAACAAATTTGTAATTAACTCCTGGGAATATCCTCTTTCTCTCTGGAGGGTCATCTCTATTCGGATTTTACTCTTCCGCCTCAAAATAAGGTTCGGCAAATAAGCAGAAGCGCACACGTTGTGTTCTCTTCTTTTATTACGCATTGGTGTAATATATTTTTATTTTTTGTCACTTATTAAATGTATTTTACAAAAATCAAAATTTTTGTTTTAATATAAACAAGACAAGGGAGGGGGGCCCTCCAACCACGCTTGCGGAAGGGCCGATATTTCTAGCTACGCCAAGATAATTGTTTATGTCTTCACTTCTTTTTTCATTATCAAAATTGGGAATCTGTTATTTGGGAAATGTTAGAAAGAGATTGGATTTGAAAATACTCTTTTAGAGAAATTATGTAAAATTTCTCGAAATAAAAATATTTATTTTATCAGGATCTAGCATCGCCCTCCCCTCTCCTTGAAAACGATGCCAGGCCAAGTAACGGTTGCCTACTCCCTGAAAGGGCTCTTTCTCCTTGAAAAAATCCCAAAAGTTGACGTCTAACAAAAACATTAACTGTTTTTAAAATTTCCTCAATGTCTTGTGAAATGATTATATTCTCAAAATAATATTTTTTCATTCGAAATAATAAATTTCTTCTTAAACACAATAAATGAATTAGGTTACCAGCCAATTTAAAGAAAAAGAGAAAATTTATGTTAATATATAAAATAGGACATTTTTTTAAATCCCTGGAATAACATGAAAGCAGCCAGAAGAAATTAAATAAAAGAGATTCTTCTATTTAATTTTTTTAATTGACAACGTTTCGGGCGCCAATCGAGCTTCCTCAGCACCTATGAGCATATTTATAAAATGTCTAGAAACTGCAATATAATGTATAATTTTGATAATATTTTCAATTTTCTTATAATTAAGCGTTAATATCTACAGATGGTAGGTATTTCAAAGAACATAAAAAGTATATTGCAAAATATAAAGTGAAATAAATATGTATAAAATTAGCAAGTAGAACGCCGTCTATTCGAGGTTTTCACATTAAATTATATCATGCTTTACAGCCCTTATTTATATAAATTTATTTTTAAATTCTATTTTTGTGTTTATTTATTTATATATTCTATTAATAAATTTCATTTTTATAAAATTAAATGATTAACGACATATTTCTCAGATTTGGACAAATTTTAAATGTTTTCAAAAAATGAGTTAAGGCTCTGATGTCGTCTTTTATTATTGCATGTTGTGTCTCGATATTTTTTATCGCGACCATTTCTGCCAAAATGGAAATGGTTATCCTCTTGACACAGCAATGTAAAATTTATAAAGTTAAACCTCTGACGGGATTCTTGGACGTGAGATTCCGCTTTCACCTTTTACGCCGTCCTATTAGCAAAAAAGAATCTACAATTTCATGATAACGAATATTTACACACAATGAACTTTGACCTTTGAGCCTAAATGAGAAACAAAAAAATAGATTATTTGTTTACGAAGAAATAATTAATTATTTATGCCAGATGTCGTTCACCGAAGGTTTTCATAGATATAGGAAATAAATATTTAATTTTAATAGATGACTCATTGGGTACTGCGGTTATTAATTGATTGTGCATAAATCCGTTCCCATATAATTTTTTTTACAAAAGAGTTGCTTCATGTGTGAATGAATAAAGGCACTTTCTCTGATAGTTGATCGTGGAAATTCAAAATTTTTTATGATGCCATCTGAAAAAGGATCGAGCTACATAAATAATCCGCATCTTATCAACTGGATCTGCCAATATCTTTGCAAATAAGCATTTTTTCAATATGTTTAATTAAAAAAATATAAATTTTAAGGCTGGAGGTTATATCAATAAAAACCAAAAGAAATTAGAAAACAGTGTTTTATTTTAAAAATTTGAGAAAACCTCCGGATGAATTGTAACTTCTCAAGGCGTCCAGTTGAAAAATAGTCACCGCAAAAAATTAAGATCAAAAAGCAAGAGATTCAAAAATATAAATTCAAATGCAAAAATCGATGGAAGGGCTGAAGAAGTTACAATTCATAACGGTTAGGTTAGGTTAGGTTAAAGTGTGATTCTCTTAGGGCAGTAATGGCCCATTGTGGTACCACTTGGGCAGCTTTAGATCTCTGACATCAGTAGACCCCATGAGAACACTTGGGGAATAATTTTTTGCGGCAAGCCGGAACCGAACCCGGGATATTTTGCTAATCCGCCAGTGCCTCCCTTCATAACGAAACTACCTGAAAATTATTTTTTTGAATTTTATTATTAAAATTTTTTTTATTTTTTAAATAAATATTAACATACTAAGGATAATTATTATCCCAATAAATAAACAATATTAAATATTTCATATTTAATATTTTTGTTTATATTGCCTGAAGAAGAGAATCGAAACATTTTAGTTTAACATAATTTAAATAAAATAGGGATTTTAACATGTAAATATATAATTTTTATTATTCTTTAAAAATCAAAAATATAGTAATTTTCTAATGGCAAAGAACATAAATTTATACTATCCCATTCAAATGTATTATAATTGGACAATCGGTATCTTTGGTTTTGCCTTAGTGATTAATTAGAGTACAAACATGAAATCCGAAATTACTAAATGTAATAATAGGTAAAACATTATAAAATTTGATGATTTCGAATTTCATGCAGTTCTTCTAATTACCCATTAAAACGAAACCAAAGATACATGTTGTCCAATTATTTTTGTGGGGGATAATATATATATATATATATACACATGTATATATATATTTCTATTAGATTAATATTCCGGAATTTAGTTTCCAACTTAAACTTCCAATTTTTTTTTTCTTTTAATATTAAAAATCTCATATAATTGGATGAAATTTTGAATTGTTGAAGGAAATTTTTTTTTCCAAGTTAATCATCTAAAATGGTTGTTCTTGTATTATTATATATTATTATAAAGTTTCCCTCAGCAGCAAAAGAGAAAGAGAGGGAAGGATGGTTCAATTTAACTTGATCGTCCAGTCAGATGTTATTTTTTGGTCTGATCCCATTCACGTCAGAGAGAGAAGGGCCAAAGGGCAGGAGCGGGGGGTTAATTGACTGGTAGTCCTCAGGCGTCGTCAGGTGATGAAGGGCTCCCCACCACTACCACTACTTCTACTGCCATCACTAACCCACGCCGCCACCACCACCTCTTCTCTTATAAACGATAACGATAAAATTTGCAACTTGCACGAAGGGCTTTCTCAAATAAGTGGCCATCAATTCAGTTCTTGTCGTTCGTTAGTCCCTTCGATTCCTTTCGATTTTTTTTTTAAACAAAACCATCAGTGAGATCCCTTTTGGAACTTAATTTAAAAATAGAGAAGTTCATCGGCGAAATTGCTTGCCTCTTCTTCTTTTCGACTCTTTTGCATTTTAAAACCCAAGTTTACGTTTAAAATATATACTTATAAATATTTATTATTCGTAACAAAAGTACCTTACCAAAATCCATTTTTTTATTTATATTTGAATATAATCTTTTATATGCTGCCTTAGAGGACTGGGAGAGTGAGCTATCCACTCCATATGAAAAAGAGATAAAAGGACTTTTTTTTATTAGAATGCCATTGTTGCGATAAGTTCCAATTCCAAATAATAAATTTCCTTACACCAAGCATGTTAAACTCACGGTCCTTGTGCGAACTGATTTTTTGCTGCCCTCAAGAAAGTTTTATTTTGCAATTTTTTAAGGATGCCATAATTTGTATTGTATTTTGTTTTGTTTTGAGTTATATTATTTCTATATGTAACCAATGTAAGGATGGCTAGGAAGCCAACCCTCAATAAATAAAAAAAAATAAAAAAAAGGATGCCATAATTAAAACTATGTCAACTTCTTGCATTTTAGAATTTTATTTTTTTTAAGAATTTTTTTTATTCTGGTCTCCCTCTTGCATATTTATCCCGTCTTGGTCATTTTTATGGTCATCTCATCATCTTTTGTGTAAAGATGGGATGGTGGGGGGGGGGAGGGGTTGTTTCTACCCAAAATAAAAAAAAATTGCAAAAACCAAAATTTATTTGAACCAATTTTCATTAAACAAAGTTTTTTTGTATGATTGGGAAAATGGCATATCAATCAAGTACCTGAAACAAATAAAAAAAAATTAGCCACATTTTTGGACGTGAGATCTCTAGCTCTACGCCAGAGGACAGAGCTAGTCAAATTATTTTAAATGGATTTGTCGGACCGGCTTGCACGTGTAATCGGTTGCCTTTTCTTAAAGTGCAGGGGCTCTTCAAGATTTCCCCAACCGTTTGCTTGAATTGCATTGCTATTTTGAATAGCTGGCATCTTAGGACATTTAACCCAGAGTTTCCCAGCCTTTTTCGTATTTTGCACCTCTAAAAATTTACTAATGAACCTTAAGATTTCTTCACTCATATTTCGAAATATAATTTTATTTTAATTTGATATTAAAAATAAAGGATTATTCCAGAATTCACCTTAGTCATTATTTATTACAATTATTTTTTCTCGAATTTCCAAGAAATTTTTTTCATATCCTAGTTGAGAATTCTAAAGCTAAAGTCCAAAAAACAGAGAAGAGAAATTTTTTTTTAATCATATCTTAACTTATTAAATTTTGTCCTTTCTTTCCTTTATATATCCAATCTATTTTTATATAATAAATAATAAATTAAATAATATATTGGTGAATATTTATAAATACTTAATTAATATTAATTAGGTAAGCTGGCCATTCTGGCTATATTTCCCCCACAACGAGCTGTATTCATTTTCAATTGCTTGGCGTATAGAATCATAAGAAAAAAAGGGAAGGAGTTATTTGGGGTATGACAACTAGAAAATTGCATTTTTATTATTATATTAGTAGTAAACCTCAAAACATTGCAAATCTTGTTTTCCTCCCTTTCTCTCAGTTTATTATTATATTATGGATTTTCATTTCCATTTGTTTTTAGGGTCATTTACTTTTGACAACACCAATAGATTCAATTTTTATTCAGATGAATATTGCAACATTTTCCTCTTTGACAATTCAAGAAGAAAATAATATATATTCAACACAACTCAGGAATTTTGCATTCAACAAAGTCAGCCCTTTTAAGATTGATGTTTCAATAATAATATGTCTGAAAACTTTATGAAAATACAAGCTCAACAAAGAGCATCTCTCTCTTGCTTTTTCTCTTTTTTTTCTTTCTCGTCATACTTGAATATAAATACCAAAATATTTTTTTGCATAAGTATTTATCGGACTTTTTTTTTTTTTTTGAGACGAGGTTATTTTTTAAAAGCTTTATCTGGAGTTTTCGTTTGATTTCCTTGGCAAGAAAGTCATCAGGGCGCGGGGCGCTCATTACCGTCCTTTTGGCGCCCTTCCTCTCCCTTCACTGCTCACCAACTCACCACGTTACACTCACCACCTCGAGAGAGAGAGAGATAATATTGATTTGTGTTTACCATCAACACAAATAATCATTCTCGACAGGTAGCTGGTTGGATGTTCACGGAATTTCCTTAATTGTTTAATCCTTAAAGACCTCCACTTTAACTTTTAATCCTCTAAACAAAATTTTATTCCTTAGGTCACTGAATTAATTTTCTTGTTGTTTAAAGATGTGGCTGTGATGTACGTCAAAATTTAATTATCTTTTATTTCATAATTGGTGATTCCGCGAGGGGGTCAAGGACATTTTGTATTATTTATTATATATAAAATTATTTTGATGTTGTTGGCCTGATTTAATTTATTCTTTAAATAATCTTATTTCTTTTAGAAGAGAGAAATTTTTTTTTTAGATTCGGTGTTGCTCACCTCCCTTTCTAATAAAATTTTTGAATTGATTATATATCCAATATAGAAAATGTTACTGAATAATTTTTAATATAAATATATATAGAAATCAATGAGTGAAAGATGAAGCTAGCCAAAATTAAAATATTATTCAACAAGACCTCCTTAATTGGCGAGAAGTTGTTTATTGGGCCTTACGTTCTGGTGCAGAAGTAGCATGTCCGCTTCCAAAGTAGGAAGTCCTGGTTCGAGTCCAGGGGACGAAAAGATAATTGTAATTAATAATAAATATTTAGAATGTATTTTTTTTTTATCTTTGAACGTTTGTATGTTTGGTTAAGAAATTTATGAAATAAATACTTTCAAAGACAACATAGTTGGGTATGAGATCCGCCAGGAGGGGACAGAGGAGAAAAGCGTTGCTATATTTGGACCAGAATATTGGACACTCCTGATCCCAACCCCGAAAAATAAAAGAAAAAAGGAATCAGATCGCAAGGAGCAAAGTCATTCCGGGTTGTTTCCGGCTGTTTTTTTTTTTTTTCTATTTTAAAAAGGGAAATTTAATAATAATTTTTTTTTAAATAATTTTTTATTTTTAACGACGACCAACATCAATGTTTCGTAACTTTTCTTATCCATTTCCCTTTTAATTATTTTTTCTAAAAATTTTATATTTTTTTTTTTAATAAATTCTAAATTTCTAATTAAATTATTTTTTGTTATTATTTATATAATTTTAAAGAATTTCTTAGTATTTTTTTTAATCTTATTCAAATTTAGTTTTATTTTTAATTTTTTTTTTTAACTTTAAATTACTTTTTTTATTTTGATTTTTAAATAACACTCCCCTGATTAACCCTCGCCCGGTACGCAATCTACATACGATACTGTTGCGCGGTTTTAACTACAAATATTAAAAGAAATGGACTTTTATTAAAAAATTTGGGCTCTTCTCACTTTCACTTATTTTATATGTAATTGTGATTTTATAAATTATTTTCTTTAATTCATAATGTGGGAGGAAAGGGGGGAGGGGGTTCAAAAGTCATTCATAAGCTTCTGATCTTTTAAAATTCTTCATTCACATAAATATAAAATTTCAAAAGAGTCAAGGTGTCGAAGATAAAAAATGAAAATGCGTCTCCCTCCCTCTTCTGCTTAACTTGATGGCATTTATATTTTCCTCTCTTCCCCCCTTTTTTTTTTATTTTTATTAAATGTTTTGACAAAAAGAAGTTATGTCTACAAACTTACAATTTTTTTTATTGTTCGTTTTATACCTGTTTTTATGGGTAATAAAATTTCATTTGTGGCGCTCTCTACTCTTTTATATAAAGAGAGAGAGAGAGAGAAATTGCATGCCAAGTGAGAACTTAAAATCACGAGTGTTTTATTGAAATGCGATCAATTTAATTAAAATTTTATACAAAGAAAAGATACCTGCATTCAATTATTAATACAAAATATTGCTTGTTGATTAAATTCAAAATTATTATATCAGTTTATTTTTAAATAAATATCGTCTTAAAGCCATCCAGTGGCCGATCATGATATTGTTAAAAAGAGGGCTTTATCGAAAATATTTAGTGCGAGCGGAAAAAAAAATATATATTTATATAATATATATAATAAATAGTCAAGCTTAATTTTATAAAATATATTTTATGCCTGACTTAAGAATATTGTATTGTCTTTGTTTTAATTTTTATATATATATTGTATTGTTTAGACTAACTTTATTTTTATAAATGTACATTTTTTTGAATTGTTAAAATGTAATGTGGCCGAAGGTTACATATATTTTGGACGTTTTTTCTGAGTACAAAATTTGTAGGGCCAGGTCAAGAAAATTATTTCTTTTGTAATAGTGCATAAAAAATAAAGTATCGTATTTATTTATTTCTATCTCCAAAAGTTATCGATAATATATGATGACCCAAGTTGGTTGGTTTGGTTTATTTTTCGAAAAGGGAACGAAACATCTCCAGAATGATTGACTTTTAATTAGGGCTGGTGTCTGGTGCGCCCCATCGCGCAATAAACGGCGCCCTGCGAAAAGGGAGAGCAGCGAGCGATCGCTGCGCCCTTCGCCCGAATAAATCTTGCCACCCGGATAAAAGATGGCGGAGGCGGGGACATGAATTAGCATAATCAGAATAATTCCTACCAGCTGACAACCCAAGAATCTTTTCCATTTTTTCCCTTTTATTCTCTCTCCCTTCTTTTTTTTTTTTCTTTATTTTAAAATTCGACGGCGTGTGTGTTCGAGGGAGGTTCAGGGGACAGTAACAGCAACAGTAACAGTTGGTAGCTGGCATCGACAGCAACTAGGTCGCCAGGTGAAATGCACCCGACGTTGCCTGCTACTTATCCCATGATTAATCTTGCTCAAGACGTTCTCTGGGTACTAACATTCCCAACAACAAATATCAAACACTATCGGTATCAGCAGGTTTTACTCAAGAGATTACCATTTGATCAAATTTCATTTTATGAATTTATCTTAATTTATATCTTCTGACATGTTGTGGTTACCCCTTCCTTTTGAATAATACTGGGGTGAGTTCCCTTTTCCTTCCCCAGGAGGAGGATCACTTATATTTGCTATGAGGTAGATTTGAACCTGAGCTGCCTTCAGCTTAGTTGCTTTATTCCCTCGCCTCTTTAGGCTAAATAACATCTTTACCCAATTTATCGATCGTGATATCGTAGAAATATATCAGAAGAGCTTTAAATTTTGAACAAACTCCGCCATCTGACGGAGCTCCCTCAAATCCGTTCCTCATTACAGTCATATAAATTTTATAAGAGATTAATACTTTAATTTTAGTGTAATAGTGAATCTCTTACAGGATGGACGCATTTCACTTCTTGTGAGTAGATAAACTAAAATTTATTTTAATTCCCCGTTCTAATGCTTATTAATTTGTTCTTGTTCTATATTAAATATTTGCTATTTTTTTTTTTTTTGCTGTTATCACAAGCCTTGCTTGTTGTTTTTTTTTTTTTTGTTTATCATCGACATTGCGTCAGATTGAGCATTTCTTGATTAATTCATTTTTCTAATAATTCTTTTTTCGTATATCTTTTAGCCAAAATAGAGAATTTTTCAGAAATTGGAAAATTAGATATTTATAAAAATTTCATATTATTACTTAAAAATAATATTAATAATTCCTTTTCGGTTGTGAGCCCCTATGGCACTATCACCATTTGCCATGGGCTAGCTTCTGCTCTGATTAGTAATAAATAATCGGTTAAAAATCAACCTTCTCTCCTTTAATATTTATTTATTTCATTAAAATATATTTTCTTTCAATTATTTTGAATCACCTATAAGATTAAAATACTGCTTCAAATTAAATTTATAGCGTTGCCAGAGTTTTATCAAGGAATTGAAGATTAGACGCAGGTTTCTTTCCACCTAAAAATCTTTTATTACCTTGTCAACGTTTCGGCGACTAAACACCACCCATCATCAGAACAAGGTTGTAAACACAATAATTTCTTTGCCTCTATAATATATACTGAGTAATATAAAATATACATAACGATTAAAGGAGGCAAAGAAATTATCCCCGAAACGTTGACACGGTAAAAGATTTTTGAGTCTTTATTTCAGTTATAAGTTTCCATGATTAATTTTTATTGATTTTATTATTAGAAGTAGAATTTATAAAAATTCCAAAATAGGATAAAATATACATTCTTATAGTTATAAAAAATAGTTATAAATTTTCAAAGAATCAGAATATCTCCGATATATTTTTCTTTTTTTTTTTTTATTAGTTTATCTAACTTAACTTTTAGAAATAAAAGTCAAACTCTGCTCGAAGCCTATGATTGCATCCAAAAACAAATCAGCAGCCTGTTGTGGCAATCATTTTCAGATTATAATATTGTATTGCTATTTTCTAATATTATATAGGAATTTTATTTTATCTTATTAATAGTTTTGAGTTCTATTCGCTCTCAATTGTTTTTGTTTCGAAAGACTTTTTTTTATTTGTTTAATTAAATAAATGTAAAATGTAAACATTGTGAAAACAAATGAGGGAAATGATGACCGCGCTTTAGTAAAACCTCTAACATGATCCCGCAGTCAATTTTTTTGCGATCTCAATACTTTCCCTATATTATAAATTACATATCTAGGTAAGAGAAAGTAAAAAATAATTAGTGGTAATTTAATTTGTTTTTTTCTTTTATTCAAATTTAATATTATAATTAATTTCCATATAGATTAATTTTTATTTATCAAGTATTTATGGGTGGTCATGGAACATGGAGGGATATTCATGAACATCATTTTCATTCATTGAAGGGGAAAATCATGGGGGACTGGGGAGGGTGACCGGGAATGGGTTAGAGAACCCGAAACCGGCAGGGAATGGTGTGTGCCATTAGTGCACGATACCAGGGGTAACCAACCGGGGAATGATTTTTTTTGTTAGGATTGAGGGTTTTTAAGCCTTTAATTTAAGGCTTTTCCCTCAAAATTAAAAAAAAAAAAAAATTTCCTTGTTTGTGTGACCGCTATAGATTAAAAAACTAGTGGCCCGATTTACACGCGGTTTTTTGCAAAATGGTCCGCGATGTTCGGAGAAGGTTTAAAGCTATTGAAATCCTCGACCAGTAGAAAGGAAGTTTTGTTTTTTATTTTTTTATTTTTTTTTTATTTAAGAAAACCGAACCTGTTTCTATGGTTACGTAAAAGCATAATGTATGTATAGACGCAAA